>JADRCD010066378.1:0-15372 GCA_019843815.1 Montemys delectorum | reverse complement strand
CCATGAGGTGCTGAGAAGAAGGTATATCCTTTTGTTTTAGGTTAAAATTTTCTATAGTATTTGTTAAATCCATCTGTTTCATAACTTCTCTGTTTAGTTTCTGTTTCCATGATCTGTCCATTGATAAGAGTAGAGTGTTAAAGTTTCCGACTATTAAAGTGTGTGGTGCAATGTGTGCTTTGAGATTTAGTAAAGTTTCTCTTATGAATGTGGATGCCCTCACATTTGAAGCATAGATATTCACAATTGAGAGTTCATCTTGGTAGATGACACCTTTGATGAGTATGAAGTGTCTCGCTTTATCTTTTTGGATAACTTTAGGGTGAAAGTCGATTTTATTCGATATTAGAATGGCTACTCCAGCTTGTTTCTTGGGATCATTTGTTTGGAAAATTGTTTTCCAGCCTTTATTCTGAGGTATTGTCTGTCTTTATCACTGTGGTGGGTTTCCTATATGAAGCAAAATGTTAGGTCCTGTTTATGTACCCAATCTGTTAGTCTATGTCTTTTTGTTGAGGAATAGAGTCCATTGATATTAATAGATATTAATGAAAAGTAATTGTTGCTTCCAGTTATTTTTGCTGTTAGAGTTGGAATTCTGTTCATGTGGCTATCTTCTTTTAGTTTTGTTGGAAGATTATTTTCTCACTTTTTCTCGGGTAGTTTCCCTCCTTGTGTTGGAGTTTTCCATATATTATCATTTATAGGGCTGGATTTGTGGAAAGATACTGTGTAAATTTGGTTTTGTCATGGAATACCTTGGTTTTTCCATCTATGGTAATTGAAAATTTTGCTGGGTATAGTGTTATCTTAGGGTTTGTATGACATATACCCAAGATCTTCTGGCTTTCATAGTCTCTGGTGAGAAGTCTGGTGTAATTCTGATAGGTCTACCTTTATATGGATAGGTCTACCTTTCCCTTACTGCTTTTAATTTCCTTTCTTTGCTTTGTGAATTTGGTGTTTTGATTATTATGTGATGGTAGGAATTATTTTTCTGCTCCAAACTATTTGAAGTTCTGTAGGTTTGTTGAATGTTCATGGGCATCTCTTTATTTAGGTTTGGGAAGTTTTTTTTCTATAATTTTGTTCAAGATATTTATTGGCCCTTTAAATTGGAAATCTTCACTCTCTTCTACACCTATTATCCTTAGGTTTGGTCTTCTCATTGTTTCCTGGATTTCTGGGATGTTTTGGGTTAAGATCTTTTTGCATTTTGTGTTTTCTTTGACTGTTGTGTCAATGTTTTCTGTGGTATCTTCTGCACCTGTGATTCTCTCTTCTATCTCTTGTATTCTGTTGGTGATACTTGCATCTATGTCTCCTGATTTCTTTCCTAAGTTTTCTATTTCCACAGTTGTCTCCCTTTGTGATTTCTTTATTGTTTCTACTTCCATTTTTAGATCTTGGATGGTTTTGTTCAATTCCTTCTCCTGTTTGGTAGTAATTTTCTTTTCCTGTAATTCTTTGAGAGATTTTTGTGTTTCCTCTTTAAGGGCTTCTACCTTTTTACCTGTGTTCTCCTGTATTTCTTTAAGTAGGTTATTTATGTCCTACTTAAAATACTCTATCAGCATCATTAGATGTGATTTTAAATCTGAATTTTGCTTTTTTGATGTGTTGGGGTATCCAGGACTTGCTATGGTGGGAGTACTGGGTTCTGATGATGCCAAGTAGTCTTGGTTTCTTGGTAAGATTCTTGCATCTGCCTTTTGTAATCTGTTAATCTCTGATATTAGATGTTCTTGCTGTCTCTTATTGGAGCTTGCTTCTCTTGTGGGTCTGCAAGCCTGTGTCAGCACTCCTGGGAGACCACCTCTCTCCTGACAAGACCTGTGCACAGAGGGCTGCAGAACAACACCACCTCCTAGGTGCAGATGGAGGCAGGAAGGACCTTGTCCCAGCTGCTCTGCCTGTTTTGTTTTCTGTGCACTCCTGGCTGGTCCTGGCTTAGATAGTCATTGGAGAGAAAATTGACAATTGTACTTTCCGCCAAGACTTACCTTATCAAATGTCTCATAGTAACATTTTCTTTTTTAAAAAAGTTTTATGTGTATATCCCAGTGCTCTATCTGTATGTAACACCTGTGTGCCAGAAGAGGGCATCAGACCTCATTATAGATTGTTGTGAGCCATCATGTTTTTGCTGGGAATTGAACTCAGGATGTTCTCTTAACCGCTGGGACATCTTCCCAGCTACTTATAGTGACATTTGATTCAGTAGAAAAAATATCCTGATGAAATTAAGCTGCTGGCCAGTCCTGTGTTTCTTGAACAAGGAAACTGTTTTTTCATTGTGTTTTTCTGTGTGTTTTCTGTTCATTCTTTTTATGGTCTCATTTCCAATGCATCTTTTATGTGTTAGAAAATCGTCAGTATATAAGAAGTCATTTTAAAAACCCTAGTGAAAGAAAAGTTAGCATAATGTTCCCTGTTCTCTTTTCTATATTTATTTACTAGTGGATACTCTGTTCTCCCAGTATTGGTAAATATCTTAAAGTATAACATCTTCTGGAAATGAAAAAAGTAATAATTTCTAGCTGCAGTTTTCCCTTAAGAAGGAAGCAGCCTTTAGGTAGAATATTTTCTTGAACTTGGAGACAGCTTCCTGAAGTAGAATAAGCAGTCAGTTATGCCAAATATATAATATATTAAATTCCCTTGACCAACAATTTCTGTTCCAGGCTCAGAATTCTCTTAATATTAGAATACAAAGATGAGCATTCCTAGTATATTCTTATTAGAAGATGCAATCATTCCATGCTATCTTTATTCAATCAGTGGCCAAATAGATACTGCTGTGTCTTTCATATCTCCAGATTTTAGGTGCAAATCACCCATTCCTCTTGCCTCCTTGCCTGATTATTTTGACTTAGATTCTTAAGATAAATGGAAATCACCCTTAGGATTACTTCTTCTGTGGTGGTTTAAATTAGAATCATCCCATAGGTTCATATATTTGAATGTATTATCACCTTCTTTGTGAAACACTTTGCCAAAGACTTGGAAATGTAGCCTTGTTGGAGGAGGTGTTTTAGTGGAGGTGGGCATTGAGGTTTCAAAAAGGCCATACCATTCCCAGCTAGCTCTTCTTATGCTTATGGGTCTAGATGTAAGCCCTGAGCTATTGCTCCTGTGCTACACCTGTCTCCCTCCCTGCTGGCATATTCTTTGTTATGATTGTCATAAAGTCTAATTCTCTGTAAGCAAGAGGCTCAAATTAATTTCTTTCTTTTTCAAGTTTGGCTTGTACATGGTATCATATTACAACAAAAGAAAAGTTATTAAGGACACATTCCTATTACACTCATCTCTAGTAATACCAGCTTTATTCACTAAGAGGCTTTCTTGCACATATACCACAAAATGTAATAGAGGCAGTTGTAGACCAGGCTATTTACCAGAGAAAGTGGTTTACTGGAGTGAAGTGATCCAAGGATAGATGTAGGAGATATAAATCATAAGACATACAGGACAGTGAAAGCATCAACCTCATGATATGCCTATCAATTTCTCATGTGAAACTTTTGTCACTTGATAGCCCCTTAACCATCCATTACTTTCTTTCTCATTATCTGTCATTACCTGTCACAGTTTATGCTCATTTTGTGATTAATGTTTGATTAATGACTTTTTCATATCTGAACACAACTCCCATGAGAGCAAATATTTTGACCCATTTTTCATTATGTAGTTCCAAACTCTAGAATAATAACAGTTTATACCAAGCAATCAACAATCACATGTAAAGCATGGAATGTAGAGTAAGCCTATCAGGGTCCTTAAACAGGCAACGTTGGTGCACAAAAACTTATCTTCAAATATCAGTCCTCAGACAGTCATTATCTGCCAAGAAGTTCATGTGGTTTGAGTCAGGCTCAACACATTTCTTGGACTGTGTTTTATATCTTGCATTTTGTAAGCCATTTGACTAGAGTAACAAAAAGAAATAGAACTCCTTTCTGCCTTCCTCATCAACTAACTTGGAGGCTTCCAGCCTACTGGCCAAATAAAAAGAGTCAGCTAAGTACTATAGGAGTGGAGACTTGGTCTCTGACCCTTGAAGGTCTGAATTACGAAAGATATAAAGATGATGAGGATATGATAATAGCATGGGAAGTATGTGTTTTAATTTTTGAAACCTGCCTCAAGGTCTTTGTTTTTTCTTGACTGATTATCTGATATATCTGTATCTGTATCTGTATCTGTATCTGTATCTGTACCTGTACCTGTACCTGTACCTGTACCTGTACCTGTACCTGTATCTGTATATCTGTATATCTATATATCTATATCTGTATCTATACCAGTATTTGTATCCGTATCCATATCCGTATCCGTATCCGTATCCGTATCCGTATCTGTATCTGTATCTGTATCTGTATCTATACTCATTTCCAAAGCTAGTAAACTGCATTCTCTCTCTAGTTATAATTTTGAATCACTTTATTCAATTTGTGAACATCCCCAACTTTTCTGATAACTATTTTATTCTTACTTTTGTATATATTGATTGTAAGACATGTAAGATATTAAATAACCACAAAGTGTCACTTCTAGTGACTCTTGCATAAATTTTTCTTCCCAATTTTCATGACTGGAATGCACTAATGTCATTTTGTCTACTGCAGAAACATTTTATCATTGTGGCATTTTAAAAGCAACATCTGGTGTATGTGATACAAAATTTAGTCACTCCATTTTCCTTTTCAATAGGTTTTCCCCTTGCCATTTAGATAATCTCTTTTTATTTCAATATTGGCCTACTCTTTTGTCTGTGAAACAGAATGTCTGGTGCTACATTTATAGAAGCAATTTTCGTTCATATAACTATACTAAAATGTATATACTAGAATGTGCTAAGCTACATATGGCATTAGATGCTTGCTGCAGCAAATGTTGTTTAAGTCCCTCTGTCATGTATGTCCTTCAGCTTCACATGAAGCTGGACAGCACTCATATTTATTAGCCTGAACATTCTTTCTTGTTTTCAGGGTCCCATTTGACCACCTGTAGCTAATTACTAAAATTATCATGAACAAAGGAGATAATTCTCAGCTGCATGTATTCTATGTATGATCATTCCAACATTTTACTGGATAGTTGAGTTTTCATTTTCATATAAGTAAATAAACTTATTCATAGACTATTTAGATGCCTTTCCTGTCTAGTCGCTTTCCCAATAAATTTCCTCATCTCACACCGTCTTAGGTTCTACTTCTAGGAGACTTCAAATTAAAATATGTCGTGCTTCCTAATATTTTCAGTAACATTTCCTCATCTGTAAACTATTTTTTGGAGTTAATTTTTTGATGCTTCTATGATCCCAAATATTATAAAGATCACATTCTCTTATGCAAATTGTGACTCTTACCACAATTGCTACTCTTTTCTCCACTGTTTTTGGGGGAGGATATGTTTAAGGATGATTTTGTGTATCTGCAAGCTTATATTTATATTCAAAGGAATAGAGGTAAATATGTGTGTGTTTGTGTGTGTATGTATTTGTGTATATGTGTAGAAATTTTAATGATATAGTAAGAGGAAGTGATATGAGAGTTGTCTTTAAAAATTGCATTTGAGGAACTTAACAATTTTCACAGTAGAAGTGTAATAATATGAATATTTCATATGAAAATTTTGTTTCTTACTTAATTGGTTAGTAGGACAATCAATAGTAAAAAGGATATCATAAGTATAAATTGTTATATTTGTTATGAAATTATAGGTCGAAACATCTATAGGGATAAGGTTGAGGCTTTGCTTCAGAATATTTTTAAATGTTATCAGATTAACTAGTTAAAGATTTCTTGTTGCTACACTCAGGCAGTACAATGTCTTAAAGCTCAACCTCTGTTTTATGTATGTGCACATGAGTACGTGTATGTGTGTGTGTGTGTGTGTGTGTGGCCATGGCATGCTATATACCTATCCCATAGCCAAAAGTCATCCACAAATCATGTTGCTTTAATGACAAATGTTTATTTGTTTCCATGTTATGTCTCTTGTTCCCCAAATCTAGTAATGATTCACTTTGTTTTTTGTTGGTTTTTATAGTGTTCTGTGAAGTATAGATTATTTTCATCTTAGATACTTCTAATAAGGACAATAAGATGTAGATCAGGGATATATTGGCAATATTATGATCATGTAGATCATTGTATGCATTAGAGTATGAAAATATATAATCAGCCATAATCACATATAAGTTGTCTTTAAAGATTGGTTTTATCAATAGTTTTGAAGTATCAATAGGGAGATTTTTAATAAACACACACCATTTATTTTAAATAATTTAATACAAAATTATTTTAGAAAATATAAGACAAAATATTCATGGAAGAACAACCTTAAATAAATTCTGAGTAATGGCCCTGGTTATGTTTCTGGAAAGTGGTCAAAGCTTGTTACACAAAGTTAGATGTAAATTTCTATTTTTACATAGCATCCAATACATTTGTGCCTCTTAGAGATTGGAAAATGAAGGAGAATCTACAGTGGTGGGAAATCCTATGAGTAACTGGTCGATCCAAGACTTGACAACCAAACCTCAAGTTCATGTACTCAGTTAGCCCCCAGAAACATTTCTTGGGTGTATAGTGTTGTAGATAAGCAGCAAAAGTTGTATAATCTTGTCTCAGAATTATCATAAAAATAATAACATTCCAGAAGCTGCTAAAACATGCTATTATAAAAATAGAATGGGGACTGAGGAAGAAGTAACAGAAATGAACACAGGCTGAATTTTAAGCTGTGTACTCATCCTTGCCAATTGATTGTTCTGCTCTTATGCATATTATAGCCTAAATTAAAAGCATTAGCAGAGTCATTAGGCATGTTTTGTTATAATTAGCATTAGACAAACTATCAGAAAACAGAAAGCTCACACTTCTTGTTATTATCATTTCAAATATATGTGTTACTGGCTTCTAGTCAAGTTAATGAGAAAATACTTTTACTTTCTTCTTGTGGAGATATATATCTTTATTGAGATATACATACAGAAGCTAATCTGCTTCCCCCTTCCTAAACACAGTTGAAATAATGTTTTGTATACTACTATGTTCTCATACTTTAATATGATAATAGTTCTTACCTAGTTGGGAAGAAGTCATCTAGAAATAAAGCTCTGTGTTTTAGTTACTTTTCTATTGCTGTGGTAAAACACCATGGCCAAGGCAACTTAGGAAGTTTTTAATTGGGCTTCATTAGATTCCATGATGTCAGGGCTCACATCTTAAAACCACAAGCAGGAGACAGGGAAACACATATTTGAAAACCTCAAATCTTGGCCCAGTGACACACCTCCTCTAAGACTGCCTTAACTCTTAGACTTCCTAAACAAATCCATAAACTAGAAACCAAGTATTTGAATATATGATCCCATGGAGACAATTCTCATTCAAACCAGCACCCACTATAACTTACATGACTGGAACTCTTATAAAAGAGATTTCTTGATGCATCAGTCAATAGAGGATAGGGGTGTAGAATGAAGCAGAAATCTGGGCTTTCTTAGGTATATCAAGGGGTTTAATATCACCACTGTCTCTTGTCTACAGTGTCTATCAGGACTCTAAATGGGAGAAATAAGCAGTTTATAGTAAGTTTGTAAGAGCTTTAAGATTTGGACTTGGTTGTTCCATGCCAAGTCTCTGCCATTTTTAAGTTAGCACATATAGGATACTATTGAGTATACTTTTGTTACAGGATAAGAATTAAGTAGAAGTTTAATCTATTACCTAGTTTATAGTGGCTGCAAATAAATGTCATTTCTATTATTCATATTCTTGTCAATACTTTTGTTCTGATATGTCCTGTATGTTAGATTGTTGAGAGGCAATGTTGGGTATTTAGTAATTTTCATGTGGATCTAACAACTTTCTGTGTGTTTGTGTGTGTGTGTGTGTGTGTATATATATATATATATATATATATATATATATATAGCATACATACATTATAGTACAATATTACAATATATGCTGTTATGTAGTGCACATGTATTAGTAAATAAATCCTTAAATTTATAAGATAAACAGACAGAAATTATAATGAAAATATAACATACATACAATTAACTTCATGTATAGTTGCTATGGAGTCTACAACAAGACTAAATTAATATTCAAATAATTGGACTCATATCTCAGCCACAGCCTAAATCTGCTTAAGACTTGGTATTATGAGCACTTTTCATTAAAAAATGTTAATGAAGACTGAGAAAGAACAAGGGATGAATACTTGTGCAAGAGTCAGGTTCATTCCTATACTTTTGCTGATGTTAATTTTATGTAACTTCACCCCAATTTTTTCTTTTAATGCCAACACTTGTTTTTTTCCTATATGTTAACTGGATTTCTCATTTCAAAACCCTTTGTTTGATTCTGTAACAAATGGCTAAACTAGTTCCTCATTTGCCATGCTTTATCCAGATTTAATGACTATGATACTGTGACACCATAGAGGGATGGAAACGTTGTTCCTGGTCTTTACACTTTGAGCCTATATTCACTGTCAGAAACACAGACATTCAGCAAATCTCTCTAAGATAAAAGAATAACTAAATACCATGGATGAAATTTTTCAAATTTTGACCCTGTTATTTATATTATGATTTACTATAGCTCTCTGTATGGATAATGATACAGAAAATAGACAACTGAAGCTAAGTTATAGGCTAGTACATAAATGAAGTTTAAATCAAACAAAAGCAAAACCTTTTCCATAATATCTTGGGAAGTTTCTAAGAGGAATCTCCAGGAGCCTTTATGATTTATGCAGTGATAATTAACTTTAGTTTATTAGAATGAGGAAAAATTCAGTTTTTTTCCACAAGGCTTTTTTTTTGAGAGTTAATAAAAACTACCTGTGCTGAATTTTATATAAATTGCCAGATATGGAGATTCCTTCCTTGCACCCATTCACCTGCCTGTCAAGTTCTCTGTGGCATTCTTTGCTGCCCCATGCAGCCTGCTCTTTCTCAAGCCTTCTTTGTCAAGTTACCTTCATCAGTCCTGCCAATCTGCAAGCATACAGTTTAGATTCCCTAACTAGAAACATTGCCCCTATGGCTAATTTCTCTGGATCATTGAGGTCAGGCAGCTCCCAATATCTGCTATAACAGGAACAGTTAGGAACAACCAAAGGGCTAAAGGCCAGCCTAAGAACACAATCAACAAATGGCAGGGCAATATGACATCTTCAGATATGCTACTTCAGCAAGCCCTAGATATCCTAACACAAACAAAGCACAAGAAAATGACCCTAAATCCAATATTATAATGATGATAGAGGCTTTTAAAGAGAAAATGAATAAGTTAGTTAAAGAAATACAGGAAAATATAATCAAACAGGTAAAGGCTTTTAAAAAGAAACAAATAAATCACTTAAAAAATACAAGAAAATATAATTAAACAGATGAAGTAAATAAAACTGTCTAAGATATGATATTTTCATATTCAGATATGAAAATATAAGGACTGAAGAATCCACAAACTGAGGATATAAGAATGAAAATCTAGCCCAATGAGGCTAACTACACTGAAGAAAACACAAGAAATAAATAATTTCATACCATTAAACCCAATAGAAGAGAAACACACACATACTCAACCACCACCACCATCAAAATAACAGGAAGTAACAATCATTGCTCCTTAATAGCTCTCAACATCAATGGACTCAATTACCTAGAAAAAAAGACACAGGTTAACAGAATGGATGTGTAAACAGAATCCATTATTCTGCTGCATAAAAGATACACATCTCAGCAACAAAAATAGTCATTTTTCTCAGTGTAAAAGACTGGGAAAAGTTTTTTAAGCACATGGACCCAAGAAACAAGTTGAACTAGCTATCCTAATATATAATAAAATAGACTCTGAGCCATAAGTAATCAAGAGAGACAGGGAAGGACACTTAGTACTCATCAAAGGAAAAAATCCACCAAGAGGACATCTCAATTCTGAACATCTATGCCCCAAATACAAGGGCACCTGCATTTGTAAAAGAAACACTAGTACAGTTAAATTGCACATAGAACCCTATGTACTAATAGTGGGCAAACTCAAAACCCTACTCTCACCAATGGACAGGTCATCTAGGCAAAAACTAAACAGAAAAATAACAAAAATATCAGAGGTTATGGAACAAGGTGACGCCCACTCTTTCCCTATCTATTCAATATAGATCTTTAAGTTATAGCTAGAGCAATAAGACAACTAAATGAGATCAAGGAGATATAAAGTGAAAAGATGTCAAAATATCACTGTAGATGATATGATTATATACATAAATGATCCCAAAAATTTTACCAGAGAACTCCTATAGCTGGTAAACACCTTCAGGATATGGCTGTATACAAAATTAACTCAAAAGAAATCATTAGCCCTACTTTATAAAACCATCTAAATAAATAAACAGGCCAAAAAAGAAATTAGGGAAACAACACTATTTATAATAGCTACAAATATTATAGAATATCTTGGTGTAACTCTAAACAAGTAAGTGAAACATCTATATGGTAAGACATTTAAGCCTCCGAAGAAATAAATTGAGGAAGGTATAGAAGATAGAACAATCTTCCATACTCTTGGATCAGTAGGATTAACATAGTGAAAATGCCAGTCTCACCAAAAGCAATCTACAGATTGAATGAAATTTCCATAAAATTCTAACACAATTCTTTCCAGACCTTGAAAGACCAATTTTCAAGTTCATATGGAAAACAGAAAAACCCATGATGCCTAAAATGATCTTAAACAATAAGGGACCTTCTGGAGGTATCACCATCCCTGACCTTAAACTGTACTACACAGCAATAGTAATTAAAAATGCAGAGACAAAGTGTAGAGCACAGACTGAAGGAAGGACCATCCAGAGACTGCCCCACCTGGGGATCCTTCCCATATACAGTCATCAAACCCAGACACTATTGTGGATGCCAACAAGTGCAGGCTGACAGGAGCCTGACGTAGCTGCTCCCCAGAGCCTTTGCCAGAGCCTGACAAATACAGATATGGATGATCTCAGCCAACTATTGGACTGAGAACAAGGTCCACAATGGAGGAGCTGGAGCTAGAGAAAGGACTGAAGGAGGTGAAGGAGCTTGCAGCCCCATGGAAGAACAACAATATCAACCAACCAATATCTCCAGAGCTCCCAGGGACTAAACTACAAAACAAAGATTACACATGGAGGGACTCATGGCTCCAGCTGCATATGTAGCAGAGGATGGCCTTGTTGGACATCAGTGGGAGGAGAGGCTCTTGGTCCTGAGAAGGCTCGATGCCCCAGTGTAAGGGAATGCCAGGACAGGAAATGGGAGTTGGGTGGGTTGGTGAGCATGGAGAAGGGGGATGGCACAGGGGGTTTTCAGAGGGGAAACCAGGAAAGGGGATAACATTTGAAATGTAAATAAAGAAAATATCTAATAAAAAATCCACGGTATTGGTATAGGAATGGACTGGTGGACCAAAGGAATTGAACAAAGCTATAATCCACAGACCTAAAAAAAACTGAGTAATAAGGAGGGCCTAAAGGAGGATGTGTGAACACCATGCAGAAGGTCAAACTAAATAGTCATCCGTGGTCCATGGAGAGAAAGGATTGTGTAGGAGAGAAAGTGAGAAGGTGAACCAAGATGGCAATACAGTGTGGGGAGAAGAAGTGCAGGAAAAGGCTATGTGAGAATGGAAATTGGGGGCAGGTGGAAGGGTCTCTGGTGACTAGCTGGAGGCCTGAATGAGAGAATACAAGGATACAATGGGGGTGGCTAGCAGAGATACCTTCCAGAGTGGAATACACACCCTGAAGTGCTTACCTTCTATAGCCAGGCAGAACTCCCACAGGAAGGAGGGTGACGTCAATCTACCTACAAACCTTCCATACAAAATTTGTCTGGCTTACAAGATATGCATGGAAAAGATGTAACAGAGACTGAGGCAACAGCAAACCAATGACTTCTCTAATTTAAGATCAATCTCAGGTGAGAAAGCCAACCTCTGACTCTATTAATGATACTCTGCTATGCTTGCAGACAGGAACCTAGTATAACTGTCTCCTGAGAGGTTTCATCCAACAGCAGATTAAGTCAGATGCGGAGACCTATAGCCAAACATCAGACAGAACATGGGGAGTCTTGTGGAAGAATGTAAAATGGGTTAGAAGTGAACAAGTTAGAGGGCTCGAAGACACCAAAAGATAACCCATAGAGTCAACTAACCTGGAACCATGAGAGCTCACAACCAGCTTGGCCACCAACCAGAGAGCATGCAGGAGCTGGATGTAGAACCCCCTACATATTTGTAGCAAATGTGCAACTTGGTTTTCATTTGTGTTTCCTGACAGTTGGAGTGAGAGATGTCTTAGTCTCTGTTCCTTGCTGTTGGCTCACCTTCTCCCTACCTGGATTGCCTTGTTGGGCCTCAGTGGGAAAGGATATGCCTAGTCCTGCTGAGTCTAGGTGCCCCAAGTGGGGATCTTAGCCAAAGGGGCCTCCCCTTCTCTGAGTAGAAGGAGAACAATAGGGGAGGAATTTGTAAATGTGGGACTGAGAAAAGAGGAGGGAGGAAGCTGTGATCTGGATATCAAGTAATTACACAGAAAGATAGATGATTGATAGATAGATAGATAGATAGATAGATAGATAGATAGATAGATAGATAGATTTCCAGACATGATAAGAGCTGATATAAGTCAGGCCTGACACCGTTTAATCTCTAGAGATGTCCTTATTTTTTACTCTTCTCTACACTATTTGATGTGTCAAATTCTTACTGGAGTAGAAAACATCCAGTATCCAGGACACCTTCTGAAAATTCTAATGGGCACAGGAAATTCTCTTATGAAACCTGTGATTTTTCTATTCAATTTCATTTAAAAATGATCTCACTATGAATACATAGTTATTGATTTTTTGCTTGAGAACCTGTACCTAGAACACTGTTCATCCCTGATCATGTATGTCTCTCTAGCATTCTCTGAGCAGAAAATACTCACATAAAACATTACTTTCTTATGATCAGGTATACCTGGTAGTTACAGAAGCTGGTTGATAGTATAGGGGAGTTAATATTCTTTGGAATATCTCTTCATGGCTAATAAAGAATTGATAGATAAATATCTGAGGCATTATCTAGAAGCTTCTAGCAACCCCATGAACTATTTGTCACTGTGTAATATAAATTTTTTTCTCTTCTTACTCATTCACAAAGAAACTACTTATGATTAAATCCTTGGCTCCAGTTGTGCTTTTTATTAAAAACATTTTATTTTTAATTGTGTGTATGTGAACATGTCTGTATACGAATATGTGCACGTGTGTAAGTCTCTCTGTGTGTTTGTTTTGTGTGTGTGTGTGTGCCAATAGAGACTAGTAGATAGTGATATCATATCCCACTGACTGATTCAAAGTTATAGGTTATTGTGAGCCACCCCATGTGGGTGCTGGGAACCAAATTTGAGTAATGTTCTAGAAGAAAAATACATGCTCTAAACTACTACATCATTTCTGTACATCCTCAATTTAGGTTATTGTGATCTCAAAACACATCATCAATAAGTAACAATAGATAAGGAAAGTCAATATAAGTTTCTACTGCATATTGAAACTGAGTATAAAGTGGTGGATCTAACAATCCGTTGTCATATCCTTCATCTAAGCCATATATTTATCACTTTGCTGATAATGTGGGCAGGAAAAAGAGAATAAAGTTCTCAAGATCAGTCCACATCTTTAAAATCTGAATTAATTTTATTTTTCTCTGAGACTATATCTTTTATGAAAAGACAATCATAGTATATGGAACTTCTTACAAATTCAAAAGCAAAATGGAAATATTACATAATTGTAACCTTAACAGTTTTGCTTCTTGTAAGTGTATCTTGTAAAAATCTCATAATAGTAAGAAATCAGTTGTAATGATGCAATACGATAGAAAAATCTATCTGTGTCTCTAAACATGCTGGCTATGTATTTATGAGGGAAGCCATTATTAGACTCTGTAGTTTTCCATATCTTGAAAGGGAAGGGTAGGTGTCTCTAGTCTAGCAAGCTTGTTCTGTGGTTTAGAAATCATTAACTCTTGTGGGTATAGTGGGTCCTAAGATATAAGAACCATTTGTGCTCTTTTGTTTGTTTGTTTTTGTTTTTGTTTTTTGTTGTTGTTGTTGTTTTTTCCGAGACAGGGTTTCTTTGTATAGCCCTGGCTGTCCTGGAACTCACTGTGTAGACCAGGCTGGCCTGGAACTCAGAAATCTGCCTGCCTCTGCCTCCCAAGTGCTGTGAATAAAGGTGTGCACTACCACTGCTGTTCTTTTTTTTTAATTTCATTTCTTTGACACAAATTTCTATGTCCTTAATCCTCTAAAATCACAAGCAATGCTTACTCCAAGCATAAGGCTGAATCTAAAAGAAACTATTGAGAAGATCTCTAAATTCCAGTAATATTTTTGAGACTAAATCACATTGTCATAATTGTCAAGAAATCTGGAAATGGCTTTATCTTGTGATCAGATAAACTAACTAAACAGTGCAATAACCCCTAAAGAAATAGAAGCAGCCATTAAAAGTCTCCTAACCAAAGAAGCCCAGGCACAGACAGTTTTAGTGCAGAATCCTGTCAGACCTTCAAAGACCTAATACTAATACTGTTCAAACCATTCTACAAAATAGAAATAGAAGGAACACAACCTAAAATGTTCTATGAAGCCACAGTTGCACTAATACATAAACCACATAACAACAAGGAAAGAACTTCAGACCAATTTCCCTTATGAATATCAATGCAAAACTACTCAATAAAATTCTTACAAACCGAATCCAAGAACACATCAAAATGATCATTTACCATAATCAAGTAAGCTTTATCCTAGGGATGCAGGGATGGTTCAGTATATGGAAATCCACCAACATAATCCACTATATAAGCAAACTCAAGAAAAAAACCCACATGGTCATCTCATTAAATGCTGAAAAGGCATTTGACAAAATCCAATACTCCTTCATGTTAAAAGTCTTGGAAAGATCAGGAATTCAAGGCCCATACATAAACATAGTAAAAGAAATATGCAACAAATTAGTAGCCAACATCAAACTGAATGGAGAGAAACTTGAAGCAAACCCATTAAAATCAGGGACAAGACAAATATCCCCATTTCTCCCTATCTATTCAATATAGTACTTGAAGTCCTAGCCAGAGCAATTAGACAACAAAAGGTGGTCAAAAGTATTCAAATTGGAAAGGAAGAAGTCGAGATATCACTATTTGCAGATAATATGATAGTATACTTAAGTGACCCCAAAAATTCTACCAGCAAACTCCTAAAACTGATAAACAACTTCAGCAAAGTAGCTGGATATAAAATTAA
>JADRCD010066355.1:0-16737 GCA_019843815.1 Montemys delectorum | reverse complement strand
CCCCCCCCCAAACTGGAACTAAATACTCAAAAGCAAAGCTATTTTCTGTATTTCTATAAAGTAAACAAAAACAACAAAAACCAAAAAAATCCAAAGCTTTGTAAATTAGAATTAAACAATGTTTATGTAGTTTCTGGCTTTTAAAACCTTTTCAGAGGGCAGTGGTGGCACACACCTTTAATCCCAGTACTTGGGAGGCAAAGGCAGGTGGAGTTCTGAGTTTGAGGCCAGCTTGGTCTACAGAGTGAGTTCCAGGACAGCCAGGGCTATACAGAGGAACTGTCTCGAAAAACCAACCAACCAACCAACCAAATAAATAAATAAATAAATAAAAACCAACCTTATTTTGTGGTACTAAGAGGCAAGCACAATGTGCCACTGAGCTGTTTATATCCCTAGCCCTTGTTTTCTGGGTCAGAAGCTTGTGCTTTTGAAGCCTAAGCTACCTTCCATGATTCTCCCACTTGTACACTTGCATGTGCTGAGATTTCAGATATACATAAGCACACTGAGTTTCCCTTGTTATTTTTTGCCTCTTTAACTTTGGCCAAATATGAACTGTTGAATATTCAAGCATTATTGACAATTTCAGGAAGTTTCTAGAAGAATCTCTTCCAGAAGCATTTAAGAGGTTTCAAGAGGCTTACCTGTGCTGCCCAGATATTATCAAGATCTTGCAAGGTCAGAGCTTTTTCTTTTATGACAAAGCGAAGAATTTTTTCTAGTTTCTCTACATACTGTGGTTGATGAAGGCTATCTCGTAAAACTATGGATAAAATATTGTTCTGCTGTATCCATTCCTAAAGGTAATTTAAAAACCAGGTTTCAAAACAAAATAAAACACAAAGACTTTTAAAGTACTAAAATATAAAGAATACATAGAAATCCAAAAGCATATTACAATATGCAAGAATGCATTGTATTCATAAAAATTACTTTAAAAAATTTACAGTAAGCTTTTCTCTTTTCTCCTGAAACAACATCTTGCTATGTAGCATAAGCTAGTCTTAAGTTTGTGATCTTCAATGTCTCTACATCCATCCTAAGTGCTGGGATTAAAGTTGGGAATGAGTATCTCACAAAGTAATTTATTGGGGAATATCTCCATAAATTAGAAACACTGAAATCATCAAAAAGATATTGTACATTTCAGCATTTAACTCACAAAAATATCACTTTAAATGCAACAATCACTATGGCTTAAGTTGGGCAGAGGGCCATTTATGGCATTTGGCTCCTTAAACTAATTCTGCCCCACAATAGTTTTAGTATTAGGTTAAAAGATACTTTTTAAAAGACTTTGATTTATTAATTGACTGCCATGTACTGGATGCTATTGTCGCTTGCATCTTTAAAAATCTAAGGAAGACATACATTTTTCTTAGCACAGTAAACAGGTTTACAGATATTGGCACTGGAATCTGAATCAAGTCTTCATACTTCTATTGTTTGTTTCTGTAATTCTGTGCTAGACTAAGCCAGCTTGACTGTCATTTACCTAACTTCAAGAGCAATAAAGTAGGATTCATGAAATTTTTTTAAAAAAGATAATCCAGTACTCAACTTTCTTAGAATAAAGGTAGGGTGGGGGCCTAAAATGTGCTATAAATAGGAATCTTTTTAGCTAATATAAGTTTAGAAATTCCCAACTTGTTAAAGGAACTTTTCTAAAATATAACAAATATATAGCAATGTCAAACTATCACAAAATTTTTTATATATTTAATGGTATTTTCTATATGCTTTAGGATGGGTCACATAGCTCAGGGACCAACAACATTCTCAATGCAGACAGGCACATGACATACACAAACTAGATATCTTCCACCTGACCTCCTAACCCAGGAACCGGTTTAAATATCCTGTATTTTTCTTTTTGCTGACAATTAAACTAAAGGCCTCAATGAGCTAGCTATACTTTTAACTTCTTCATATTTTCTTTTAAAATCACATTCTAATCATTTCCCCTATTAACAAGAGATTCTTGGAAGTAAAGATATTGGTTTGCTACAGATGTCTCATGATTACCACTTATGTACTCAAATATCATCAGTTTTATAATTAGTAACTTATTACAGCAGCCATACATAAAATATATATAGGAAATAAACACCTTTCTAAGTATTTAATGACAAAATGATACAAAATTATGCACTTTAAAAACAAATTCTCAAAATCAAGATAAAAATGTGTAGCTCTTATTCTAATATATATGTATATATGTATATGTATATATATATATTATATTAATATTTTAAGACAGGGTCTTAATATGTAACCCTGGCATGTAGCAAATATCCCTGCTTCTGCAATGCTATGATTCTGGTTGTGCTCTATAGTACCCTCCTGTGTATTTTGTGTTTTCAAGCCATCAATTGGTCATATGTACATGCCCCTTCAATTATGTTTCAAATACTATCTCATTCACTCCCAAGCTAACTTCTACAATTTCTATAGCAAAACTTGCAAAAATCTAATAATTACATTCAACAATAAATTTATCAAAGATATACTCAGCTACTAAATAAGTATGCTACTTTAAAATTTCAAGATTAACAAAGTTGTAAATTAACCAAAACATTCAAATTTCACCTTTAATTTAGAATGTTATAATAGTATTTATTTTATTGACAGTCATTCTAGGCTAAAGTGTTTTACTCACAGCCATCCTTTCTGCTGTGAGCCACTCTTCATCCTCAGAACTGCCATGCCGATGGGTATAGTATGACACACTGGAAATCACCTTATTAACCTCATTCAGTGCGTTCATCTTTCCATTGAAAGAAGAAATTTGCAACAATCTGTAAGAGAAATTCAGTTGTAAATTGATTCTAAAACTTCATGTAAATAATTATTTCTAAGATAAATAACTTACCTAAGTATCATTTTTAACCTAAATATTTCTAAGTTCTTTACAGTTTCTTCTTGTCCAGGAACCCGTGAAGCTAAATTCTTCAATGATTTAATAATCATTGAAAGAGCATCATTTTTGGCTTCATTTTTTGCTTCTTTCTTCAGCTCTTCATCAGTTAAGTTTTCTAAAAACTGTGGAACCATTTCTATTATTGGAAGAAAGTATTTTTTCACTGTGTGAAGAGTAACAAACTCATAGCACTGTCCAAATGGTCTGAAATAAGATAAGAAACTCCTGTAAATACTCGATTTCTTAACATCAATTCTCATAGTACATGTATTATTTTTTAAAACATTCTGTGTGTACGTGGTGCATGTGTGTGTATGTGTGTTCGCATTTGGATTAGGTATAGGCAGATGCCCTCAGAAGCCAGAGATGCTGGATTCTCCTAGAGCTGGTGTTAAAACAGTTTTGAGCTACCTGCCATAGGTACAGGAAATAAAACTCAGGTCACCTAAAGAACAGCCACTTAAGCACTGAGTCATCTCTCCAGCTCTAATTATTCCATTTCTGAATTGAGCCAAAATAAAAACAGAAACTAGTAACATTTAACATGTGACTTTAAAATGTTACTTACTTAATAAGGGCTGCAATTATCTGAACGTTTAATGCTGATCCATTAATAAAACGATCGTGCAGTATCTGGAATCCATTTAAAGTGCCAAATTTGTTGAGAAGATCCACTAGCCAACCCTGCAATACAATTAACAAGAAGTTTACTTTCTTGGCATTTAGTACTTGGCAAAGTACTATTTTGACTGATATATTAAAGCCAATGTTAAATCATTCCTGAAAGGCTTCAAAACAATCATAGCAATTGATCTGTGATACAGCAGCAATAAATAGTAAGCATGAATTAAAGGAGCATACTCATATCAATATTGCTTGTTAAACTATGTTTCTGTATCAGCTATCCCACTTTTAAAAGCATATGGCTTTCCTAAATACCTAAAAACATTTGTATGAAAAACAATTTAAAAAGTTAAAAAGACCTTAAATAATAGATCAAAGAAAATCTAGTGTGACAAATCCTGAGAAAATTTCTTATTGTAGTTGATAAGTATTTAATTTTCCACATAAATAATCTTGAAGCCTAAAAGTGAACTGTCTACTGAAAACTAACCTATGTGTTGCAGGAATTGAACATCTGTCTACCATGAGCAAAGGCATAGGTTTGATAAACTACTTGCATTGTAGGACAAACAAAAAGAAAAAAATTAAAACAAATTATATCTGAAAGGTAAGTATTACGACATCTTTTTTTACACCTTGCCACCCTCTAAAAGGCTATGTTTTAAAAGCCAGTGAAGGGAAAGACAATTTCTTTATTATGCCGTAAGCAAAAACAATACCTACAGCTATTTTTAAAAGGTAACTGCTGAATAAAAGATTTTAATGTCAATATTTATTTTGTTTTAGTTTTTTGAGACAGGGTTTCTCTATGTAGTCTTGGCTTTCCTGGACCTTGCTCTGTAGATCAGGCTGGCCTCAAACCTCAGCGAGATCCACCACCTGCCTGTGCCTCACCATGCCCAGCTATTAATATTTGACTTAAAGACCAAATACAAAAAACTAATTGTAGCAATATAAATTCTAAATTCTCTAAGAAATCTACACTACCAATTTCAGTACATTTACTATTTTTCTACATTTTACTTTGCTTTTAGAAGACCATTTCTAGGTCATTAAACTCTCATTTTTTTTTTTTTAACGTCTGTGAGTGTCTGTATGCATTTGTACCATGTGCACGCCTAGTGCCCAGAGACCAGAAGAGAGCTTTGGATACCCTAGAGCTGAAATAAAGGATGATTGTAAGCTAACACATGGGTGTTCTCGACTGAATCCACTTCCTCTAAAAGAGCAACAAGTGCTCTTTAACCACTGAGTCATCTCTTTTGCCCCAAGTCCAAAGCTTACGGATCTCTTTTGGAATTACTTGTAAAAAAAAAAAAAAAAGTACGTGTTTTATGTAATATATTTTTAAAATTTCCTTCACTATGGTCCTAAGCATGGTAGCATATGCATCTATCTATTCTAGCACTTGGGAAGCAGAGCCAGGCAGAGCTCTGCAAGTTTAGGGCCAGCTTGGACTGTAAGTTCTGGGATAGCCAAGACTACACAGAGAAACCTTGTCTTGGTAACTAGAATAAGACTACTGAGCTGATATACTTATTAGTTATGTAGTCTTTCTTAAAAAATTTATGTTTCTGAGTGTTTTGTCTGCATATATGTGCACCACATGCCTGTGGAGGTCAGGAGGAATCAGATGCCCTGGAACTGGCAACATCAAACCAGAGTCCTACATAGAAAATTTTTTAAATGATTTCATAGCTTAAAAATGTACACGTACTTTTCTTTGTATAAGACCTGGCTGTACTGGAACTCAGAAATCCGCCTGCCTCTGCCTCCCTGCTGGGATTAAAGGCATGCGCCACCACATTTCTTTTTTAAGAATTGCATATATGTTGGATGTAATGAGTGGCACACACCTCTAATCCCAGCACTCAGGAGGCAGAGACAGCCAGATCTCTTGAGTCTGGTCTACATACTGAGACCAAGGATACTCTATCTTTGGAGAGTACTTCCTTTATGTTTTATATCACAGTGTCTGTATCCAACTAGGGACAGAGTTAAAAATTCTGACCAATACATCTTTGATAATTTTTTTTAAAAAGTTGACAAAGATTCAACTGTAAGAAATCACAAAACTCCTCAGATTTCAGCAGCTAGTAGACAACTCCCCAGAAATATGGATTATAACCATAATCTAACAAAAATATATACTAAACTCAAAGGCTTGGCAGTTTTTTAAAGAATCAGATGTCTTTTTTCTTTTTCTTTCTTTCTTTTTTTTTTAAATGTAGGCAGCCAAAGGAAGGCAAAGGAAACAAATATTCCGTGTTCAGAGATCTTAGGCATGCCTGGCTTTCTTCCAAGTTGCTACATTCCTCAAAAGGGCACACAGTCAGCCCTTTAAGAATCAGATTTCTAAGACATAAAATATCTTCAGCCAGAAGTTACTCCAAATCTTTGCATTAGCCATGTTAAATCAAATTATTTTCTGTGAGCCCCTTAAAGCAGATTATTGACCCACTGAGAAAAAAAGTAGAATAAAAGAAATGTAGGTATAGACATACTTCTCCACCCTGACCTCAAGGAGTCTTTCTGCATAGTCCCAGCTGTCTTGAAATTTGCTTTGGAGACCAGACTAGCCTCAAACTCAAGAGATCCAACCTGCCTCTGCCTCTGGGATTAAAGATGTATGCCTGGCTAGATGAACTTTTGACTTTGAAGATCAATACTTTGATAGTAACTGGATGCTACTCAAGCAAAAACAAGCCACCTAGTGACAACAGTATGAACTGGAAAATAACAGTTCTAAGTTTAACACAATTGGTGGTCAGGTCTTAAGCACTGCTCTTACAGAGAAATTGGGTTCAATTCCCAATACCAACATGGTGATTCACAACATTCCGTATCTCCAGTTACAAGGGGATCCAATGCCTTCTTCTGGCCTCCAAAGAGCACCAGGCTTGCACAGAGTGTACAAACATGCATGCAAATTACTAATGCAAATAAAATAAATTAACTCTTGAAAAAAGGTGTCCCTAAAGTCTAAATTTAGAAATTATGCATTGTTAGCATTTACTAAGGAAAATTATAAAAGTATAAAATTTAAAATATATAGTAAAAAAGTACCAAGTACAGTCTTGTTTATATTGCTATAGAAAATGTTTTCAAATATATATTTTAGTAAAAAAACTTAGACTAACTTAATTCACCATGGCCTTAATTGATTTACACCTGAGGTTCTTAATCAGTCATAATCTTATTGTTATTGTTATTACTATTATTAAGGAAATGTTATATTAACTCGATTATGACTATTTTCAGGTTGACTAAAAGATAACAGAAATTGTATAGTTAATTAACATGGAGAAAAATTTTAAGAAGCCATAAGCACTGAACTACAATGCTATGACTATGAAAAAAGGCTCCTAGTGCTATATATAACAGTCTCAAAACATTCTTGGTTGTCAGATGCCAATTATTACTACACAGAAAAACTAATAGTAGTACAAACAATAAAATATAGCTTTGGTACAAAATAAAGAATTCAAACCATAATGCAGAACCTCTTTTAGAGTATAATGAAACCAGTCTTTAGCCATATTATCAGGAGACTAAGATTAAAGTTCTGTGGTAGAACAAAACAATCTTCATATTTAAAATTTGAAAATAATAAACTAACATACTTTTGGTGATCGAGGGTCTGGAGAACGAGCAAAGAGTTCATCTTCAGGCAACTGAGCACTTGAGGACACTGACTCGCAGGGACGTGTACCATTGTAGATATGGAATTTGCAATGAGGATTTAAGGCCATGGCAAGAAGTTCTAGAAGTGGAAACCAGTCTTGGGCTAACTTAGCCACACATAGCTCCACCAGGCGATGAGTATTGTTAATAATACATCTCTGTTATATATGGGAGAAAGGTTATTTAAAATATGAAAACATTGCAATTTCAAACAGATGTAACCCGAATTACTGTTAATATTAAATGAGCTCCTTGTTTTTTATATTGATAGATACTAGTTGATCCACTAGTACTATGACCAAATTAATTTGCTGTCAAAAAGCTACTTGCTTAAAAATGAAGTAGGTACTATGAGTTGCCAAATTCTGCTGTTATCTTCAGACAAGATGTAAATTCCCATTTTTCTAAAATTGAAATAATATACCAGTTACCCGAGATAGAAGACTATACACTGCCAAGCTCTGTATTTCTAAATCTAAGAAATTAATCTAAGAAAGTCCCAGTTGGTGGGACTTTTACTCCATAGTCGGAATTGAAAAACCAGTTCAGACCACAAAACATCATCTGCTTTATGACTATTTCCATACATAGAAACAGGTTTATAGCATTTTACAGCATCATATTAGTCCAAAAACAACTACTTTTTCTGTTGAAGTGAAATCTGATTTCATCCTACAAATAATAAGCACTGAAGTATTTGTTTTTGTCTCTGCTCAATATTTGGAGATATTAGGGACCTGAAATTACTTGAAGTAGTTTTTACTTAAAAAGAAATCACAACTGTAAATTGAATCAAGGCTATAGAACTGTTTAAACAGTAGCTCATGATTCAAATACTTAGGAATTTTAGATGCCCAAATTAAAATATACATATGAGTTCATTTCTCACTATTTCTATAGCACTGACCTTTCTGGTGCCCCCAAATCTGTGTTTTATTCTCCCCTTCTTGGGCATTTTGCCTTTAATACATAAAATAGTAGCATATTTTATAATCAATAGCACCAGATTTTCAATAAAATGTGGTGACCTGCCTAAGGTCAACAGGCATTGGAGAACCAGGGAGAAAGTTTAAACCAAGTATTTTTAACTCTAAAATCTCATGTTAATTTTAAATGTCCATGCTGCCTCCAAAGAGATGAATTAATATGAAATTACTTTAAGTCATACTTTTATACTCTAATACATATATACAAACACACACATACTTGTTTTTCACATCCAAAGGATAGCTATGTAATCTGCTTTTTAAAAGTCAAATGGAAAACTCACGTGAATTTCAAACTTCCAGCCACTCACTGCTTCATCTGTAAGGATTTTTGTGAATGAGACTGTTAGCCCATCTCGGAAAAATCGCTGACATGCTTCACTTTTAACATCAAGGCCTAAGAAAGGGGTGAAAAAATAATTATGCTCAACCATATGATGAAGGCATAAGTAATCAGAAACATAACAAGCTAGCAGTTGCAGAGCACATCTGGGAAAAAAATGCTCACAGTGAAATAACACTACTGTTATTTCAAAGTTTCTGTATGTCAGAAAAGAAACTTAACTCAGAATTACTAAAGAAAAATTTAAGTATGTGTGTATATAACGACCTGAGTTTATCCATGTTGAGTGCAGGTGTTTAGGAGCTGGTATTACAGGTGGTTATGGGCCACCAGCCATGGGTGCTAGGAACCAACCTGGGTTTCTTCTCTAAGAGCAGCAAGCATCCATAAATGAACTGCTTGGCTGTTTCTTCAGCCCTCCTACCCTAAGTAAAATTTTTAAAATAATTATGCAGAAGTACATTTAATGTGATAATATTAACAATAACTCAGGACTGGGGATATAGCTCATTGTGAAGGCAGCTAGTTTTAACATGTACTTTTAGGATTAATCATCAACGAAGTGAAAATAAATAAAAAATTAACTGAAAATACTAAAAATAATGACACTCTATCTTAAACCCAAAATGATGGTCAGTATCATGTGACAAAGGCTCTAAGTATTTTATACCATTTTGTTCTGAAAAAAAGCCTTAAAATTTACATTTCATAATTATTTTTTGAAATATTAGTTTGCAAACTATGTACTTAGCACCCATTCATATTTTTAATATTCTCCAAATGACCAAGTACGATGAATCATTTTGTATTATTTATTTTACTATCTATATAAATCTTTATTCTTCTAAGCCAAGAACATATTTTATCTTCTTTTTAAAAGATGTATTATTTATGTGTGTTCATGCATGCATATATGGAAAGATGGGTGCTATGGAGAACATATGGAAGTCAGAGGACAACTGTGAAGTCAGTTTGTTCCTTGTAAGTGGATTTTACGGGTGGAATTCAGATCATAAGGCCATCTTAACAACCTTACACTTTTATATCCTTGCTTCATCTCATCTGATTTTTAAAAAAGACAACAGAGCCATGTGTCATCAAAAGTCTTTAACATCTCAATATGTACAAAAATATTTTATTTTAATTGTATAATATGGGTGATACTTAAATTGAGCTTTATCTAAAATAAATTGGTGCCAAAAATAAATATCAGCAAGGTATACAAGCCACTGAACGTCAATAGAATTAACTGAAATACCATGTTTTTATTACACAATTAATGGTTAGACTATAACTAGCAATCATTTGAATAACTTATTTTATAGCTTTTCAAGATTGATAAGGCATAACAAACATTCTTTAAACAAAGAAGGAATAACTAATGTGAGATAAAATTCACTTTGCCAGGGCTGGTGAGATTGCTCAGCACTGACTGCTCTTCCAAAGGTCCTGAGTTCAAATCCCAGCAACCACCTGTAATGAGATCTGACACCCTCTTGTAGTGTGTCTGAAGATAGCTACGGTGTACTTATTTATAATATAATAAATAAAACTTTAAGAAAATTCCTCTTGCCAGGAAATGCCATGAACCCAAGCAAGGTACTATAAAGATGTTAATGTTGACAATAACTAATATAAATTGCTTATTGTCAAGTTATAACACAGCTGTGGTGGTATGTTTTGGTTAAGTGTCCTCTAAAGGTTTGGTCACCACTCTGGTGATATGGGGACTTGGTAGTTCCTGTAAGAGGCAAAATCTAGTAAACAAGAACTTGAAAAAGAGTAGTGGTTTGTCCTCAAAACTGATTTGCCCCCAAAAGACTCCAAATCTTTCTCTCTTTTGCTTACTGGACACTAAAAGGTGAGCCTCTTTTCTCTATCCACACTTTGTGTTGGCCCAATTAATCACATTATGAAATCTTGAAAAATATGAGCCAAAATAAATCTTTTCTGTTTATAAGCTGATTATTTGTTATGTCACAGTAATAAAAAGATAATACAAAATACTATTTCATAAAGTAAAATATTGCTCCTTTTTAATTTCCAGTGCCTTAGCCAGGGCAGTATTGGCATATATAGCTTTAATCTCAACATTAGTAGCACAAAGACAGACCCAGACCTGGAGTTCAGGGACAGCTAGGGCTACTTAGAAAAACCCTGTGTCAAAAAACAAAACAATTCCAGTGCCTTAAAAAAGAACTGAGCATCATAGATAGCCATAGTCATCTACTAAGAGAATTCTACAGCACCAGAAATAGACGAGAGTAATTTAATAAAATTACTCAATTTCAATATTAACCTTTTACTTCTGGACAACTGAGTATCAGATTCCTATTACTAGTTACTATTATTAACTAGTAATAGTTTTTACTATTTCTTTTAAACATAGAACCATTTTTACAAGTCTTTTTTTTCTTTTAGAGAAAAAAATTACATATTTTATAATTTTTTAAAAGCTAATTTTATTTAAAAAACACATTACTGGGCTAGCCATAGGGCTCAGCCTATAAAAACAGTTCGCTCCCAAGGACCTACAGGGTGGATGCAGAAGAATCAACTCTTACAAGTTCTTGATTGTATATATATATATCCCAACCCCCAACCACAATGAGTACATAAATTGAAAACAAAATCAACAAAATAGTCATCTTTATTCAAAGAATCAAAGATTAAGAGTCATGCATACTTTTGCTTCAGGAAAGCTTAAGTTATTTATAGGCTTACATGTGACTCATCTCAAGATCAGAAATCCTTTAGGATACTCACCATCCACTTCCCACTTCTGCAGCTACTTAAACCTGACTGATATTTGTACTATATATCACCTACAGAGTATTCAATTGTAAAACCTTTTGTGTATATTATGGAATTCCCAAAACAAAAATGTTTTAAGTCACTGATTTCAAATCTAAACAATGGACTTACTCTTTAGAAATATGGGTACATATACATTTTATGTCTACCACTCTTGAGCTCACATTCTTTTAAGAAGGATAACCCTCTATTTGTAAGTTTACTATATACTTACTTAAAACACTTACTGTCTTTTAACAGGAAAATGAAGTTTTCAAGAATAAGGTGAAAATATATCTAGTAGCACGCATTTAGAAAAGGATGATACCGAGACATACCTTTCTTACTAAGATCAATAGCAGCTTCTAAAAGCACTTCTAATTCCCCTTTCGGCAATACTGGAACAACCCATCGAGGCCTAGGAATTTATAAAATAAAGAGACTTACTGGTTATGCACTAAATAAAAGAGGTACTATAGTCAGTTACTAATTATTCATTTCACTATGAAACTAAATAGCATTAAGTAGGGAAACAATGGAGCTGGCTAAAGTTTTTATGATTATCATTTGTTATCTCTACAAGCAGACTTTTAAAAAATATTATAGACTCCTATAATAAAATATCAATTAGGCATCACAGAAGCCTATTATGAAAACTTCACAGGAAAGTTTTCAGGATTCAGATTAAAGAAGCCTTGAACTTCCTCACAAAGAATAAAAAACTTCAGTAGGCCAAGACTGATTTATCCTTGATAATCTATCAACTTTTTCTAATAACATAGTAGAAACAAATATCCATTATTTATTTATAAACATCCTTTGCCTTTTTCTTCCATCAAGAATTGTTTTCATGCAGCCTAGTATCTAATCTGCATATTTTACCAACCATCAGACAAAACTGAAATATGACAATGCAACTTTGTTATGTCATCTGAAAACAATCAAAGATCATTATAAATACATACTTTCAATAGTTCATATGTGATTACTATATGTAGGCTGCTGTTAGAAGCATACATGTTCTCTTGTTCCTTTGAATATTTCAAACAAATTAAAACAAGTTACAAAATATTTTATGAATAGATAAATCAATGCAAACATGATAGTAAACAGAAATATAATAAGAAAAATATACTCCTGATTATTAAAAAAAACTTTGGTTGGAATATGTGAAAAGGGGAGAATAAAGCTGGGGATTATGAGGGAGGGGTTAGAGAAATTTAATCTATTTACTGTATATTATACAACATAGTTCTATACTTAGTAATGCACACTTATTACTAAGAAAATCAGATATTTGTTTGTCTGTATGTTTTTTCCAGACCAAGTCTCCCTATGTGGTTCTAGCTGTCCTAGCATTCACTATGTAAACCAGGCTGGCCTTGAACTCAGAAATCTGCCTAGCTCTGCCCCCTAAAGGTTGAGATTAATGGTGTAGGACCCTACAACCAACTCAGTTTTATTTTAATGCAAAGTATTTTTTTTATTTCCCTGTGCATGCATTTAATAGTTTTGACTTTAAGTAAAAATACACCAAAAAGTAAAGTACCTATAAGAAAGTGTATTTTCATTATTCTCTTCAAAATATTCTCATTTTTAATTAATTTATTTTATTTGTATGGGTATTGTGTCTCTATGTACACTCGGTGCCTTTAAAGACCAGAGGAGGTCACCAGATTCCCGGGTCTGGAATTATAGATGACAGCTGTAAGATGCCATGTGGTGCCAGGAATTGAACCCAGGTCCTCTGGAAAAGCAACAACACTCTTAATGGCTTAGATATCACTCAAGTGCCCAGTTTTTGAGCGGCCCTTGTTGAACTCACACTGCCCAGTAAGGATGATGCTCAGATGGGGTTTTTTGATATGTTCTTTTCATTTCTTTACAACCTTTTCTTACTCTGCAGAACATCATAAAGGGCAAGCTAAGAAACGTCTTATGACCTGGTTTGTTTCAGGGCCACCCTAAAGTTATCAAAATCAGTCAAGAACATGCCAATTGTAAAGAAACTTCATCAACTTTTAAAAAAGCAAACTAAATAACTAGTTCTACTTTGGAACAAACAGCTAAGGCCATATTGTTAATCTAAAAGAACCTCACCAATGTTCTTGCTCCTTTTTATTAGACCCATCAAGAACCATGGGTTGTAAAGTACTTGGCAGTGACTATGATGGGAAAACTAAGGCTACAGGTTCTTTTTCATTCTCTTTGTGTTACCTACCACACATAATGCTATAAAAAATGGTTTTAGAAACAAAACCAACTGACCTGTTGATCATATCATCTAACTTTGCCAAGTCAGTGTGTGGAAATGCAGGTTCCTCATCTTCAATCTGTGGAGGAGCATCGCCTTGACCTTGCTCATCAGGAGGAGTTGCAGGGGAATTTTCATTGGACGAATCAGGCGATGAAGTCTTGATTAAAAAATAACATTATAGATAAGTTTCTTTAACACACATATATAAAAACACTAACATATTAGCATTATTTTTAAAAAATGTTAGTAACATAAAATTCTACACAGACATCATTGAAAGCTTATGACTTAATATGTTCTCCTTTCAAAGTTTATGCTGAATTTCCAAGACAGACTAGCAACCTGATGGCAAGCTTTTACACTTAAAATGGAGAACACTACTTACCAAACAGCTAAGTTGCCAGGCAAAGAATTCAAGTGCTAGATACCCCATACAAAAGCTATCTGCAGTATGTAACTTTAGAAGCCTGTTTTATTTTAAACAACCAACACTTTGCCCTGTGTATTCACATTCTTATAGAAAACACAGACAAAAACAACTGTAACCATATATAAGACCACACCAACAAATAAAACACTAGTAATGACATTTTAATTACCCCCTTGTTATCTTTTTATGAACTAAATAAAAACTGGCCATGTATGCATAAATTTTCAATAAAACTGGGACTATATCTATCGTCTTTATGATTCGATATCTATTTAAAGATTTACTTATTTTTGTATATGAATACATTGTAGTTGCCTTCAGATGCACCAGAAGAGGGTATCAGATCCTATTACAGATGGTTATGAGCCACCATGTGGTTGCTAGGAATTGAACTCAGGACCTCTGGAAGAGCAGTCAGTGCTCTTAACCACTGAGCCATCTCTCCAGCCCCATCTTTCAATACGCAAGTATTCAAATTCTTCAGCATTACATAAATTAAAATTGACATGAATCATTGTCAAGTGTAAATCTTCTTGTAGAAAACAAATTTTTCTTTAGGTTACTAGAAATATAACTACAACAGTATAGATAATTTCTTTTAAAGCTATTGGCACACATTGCCAAATTATAATCCAGATCCATCTCAGAGGAATATTCATCCCATTTGTTACTGGTTTTTATGTCTTACGACTTAAAATTTCTTCTACAGGTACAGATTTTAATGTTAAAATTTTGAATAAGAAATTCCCTTTATGGGTCACAGCAAGATGGCTGAGTAAGGAAGGCACTTGATGCCGAGTCTGATGCCTCAAATTAAATACCCAGAACACACACGGTGCAGAGAACTGACTTGCTCGAGTTATTATTTCTAACTTCCCTTTAAGTAAATATATGTAAAGCTTATGAGAAAATGAGCCCTGGGCTGAAGGGATTAAGAGTTAAGAGAGTGTATTGTTGTTCCAAAGGAACAGAGTTCAATTCCTGGGACTTGGACAAAGCAGTTCACAAGCACCTTTCATACTAGCTCCAGGGAGATCTTATATCTACCTCTGTATGCACCTGCATTTATATGCACATACCCATAAATAGATATACACACACACATATATTTAAAAATAATGAAAAGAAAAAAAACAATACTAAAATACTAAGTCCTAACTTGGGCTCTGATTAAAACTTTGGTTGCTCCTTTGTGATCAAACAGTATCAGATCTTATGAAGTACTTAAAACACTAACATTAAAGAATATAGAATAACAATAAGAAACAATGAGAAATTCTAAGGTAAACAGAGTGATTCTATAGGCAAGAATGTAATTTGCTTTTGTTCTTTTGTTTAAAAAATACCATCAAAACCAAAAAAAGAAAAAAAGAAAAAAAATAGCATCTTAAACATGCTGTTATTATATAATAGGTATCATTACATAATACCTAACAAACCTAAGACCTCTAAAAAAAAAATCAAGTAGATTTTAAAATAAAAGTTAGGCTGGAGAGATGGCTGGAGAGTGATTTAGAGCACTGACTGCTTTTCCTAAGGTCCTGAGTTCAAATCCCAGCAACCACATGGTGGCTCACAACCATCTGTAATGACATCTGACGCCCTCTTCTGGTGTGTCTGAAGACAGCTACAGTGTACTTAGATATAATAATAAATAAATCTTTAAAAAAAAAAAACAAGTGTTTATGGGCTGGTGAGATGGCTTAGCAGGTAAGAGCACTGACTACTCTTCCAAAGGTCCTGAGTTCAATTCCCAGCAACCACATGGTGGCTCACAACCATCCGTAATGAGATCTGACACCCTCTTCTGGTGTGTCTGAAGTCAGCTACAGTGTACTCACATAAACTAAATAAATCTTAAAAAAATAAATAAATAAATAAATAAATGAAAGTTAACAGGTTTTTAATCTCAGCATTTGGGAGACAAGAGATCTGAGATCTGAGATTGATGCCAGTCTGGTTTACATAGAGGTTCTAGGCCAGCCAAAGCTGTATAGTGAGAGAACTTGTCTCAAAATGAGTATAATGTTAACAACTATGATTTTTTTTTCACTGAAAGCCCTGCAAAGCCATAAATATTGCAAAAGAGGTTAGAATCCATGCACAATGCAGGTAATAAAGAAGAAAAGACAGAGAAAGATAAACTACTAGCTCCTGGTTTAAAAATAATCATTAGTATCCAACAGCCCTTTGACTATGCTTAAAGAAACTTAAATACTTGCCTTCAAATTTATAACCCCTAGTTCTATCACCATTTTATGTCTTAAAAATGAGACTTGTAAAAGAAAATGAATTAACAAAGTTGCCACATTTGGATGAGACTATCTGCTTCCTTATTTCTCTCAACTGGGAGAGGAAGGGGAGTCAGAAAGGGAATAAAGTCTTTCCTATAAGAGTAATAATAGGATGATAACATGCAATAGCTGAACAGCAAGAAACTAGCACCAAGCCATAGATAAAAGTAATCGACAATAACACTTTTGCTTTAAAATGTACCCAAAGACTACAAAAATGTATACCTCTGTAAGCAGCATGTTTGTAACTAGTGTATACACAACTTCAATTAGTTTATGTATAACATCATTATAGGAGTTACATTATCACAAATCTTACTCCTTGTGTTACTCAATTTAATTCTTCAAAGTATAAAACTGTATATATTAGAAAAGGCTGATATAAAATTCAGGAGATGAGAAC
>JADRCD010066335.1:0-12446 GCA_019843815.1 Montemys delectorum | reverse complement strand
TCCCTGATGACTAAGGATGTTGAACATTTCTTTAGGTGCTTCTCAGCTATTTGGTATTCATCAGTTGAGAATTCTTTACTTAGCTCTGTACCCCATTTTTAATAGGGTTATTTGATTCTCTGGAGTCTAACTTCTTGAGTTCTTTGTATATATTGGATATTAGCCCTCTATCAGATATAGGATTGGTAAAGATCTTTTCCCAAAGTTGTTGGTTGCCTTTTCGTCCTATTAACAGTGTCTTTTGCCTTACAGAAGCTTTGCAATTTCATGAGGTCCCATTTGTCAATTCTTGATCTTAGAGCTAAAAATTCCACCAGAGGGCTCCTAAACCTGATAAACAACTGCAGCAAAGTAGCTGGATATAAAATTAACTCAAGCAAATCTGTGGCCTTCCTCTACACAAAGGATAAATAGGCTGAGAAAGAAATTAGGGAAACAACATCCTTCACAATAGTTACAAATAATATAAAATACCTTGGTGTGACTCTAACTAAGCAAGTAAAAATCTGTTTGACAAAAACTTCAAGTCTCTGAAGAAGGAAATTGAAGAATATCTCAGAAGATGGAAAGATCTCCCATGCTTGTGTATTGGCAGGATTATTATAATAAAAATGGCCATCTTGCCGAAAGCAATCTACAGATTCAATGCAATCCCCATCAAAATTCCAAATCAATTCTTCACAGACTTAGAAAGAGCAATGTGCAAATTCATCTGGAATAACAAAAAACCCAGGATAGACAAAACTATTCTCAACAATAAAGGAGCCTCTGGTGGAATCACCATCCCGGACCTTAAGCTGTACTACAGAGCAATTGTGATAAAAATTGCATGGTATTGGTACAGTGACAGGCAGGTAGATCAATGGAACAGAATTGAAGACTCAGAAATTAACCCGTGCACCTATGGTCACTTGATCTTTGACAAAGGAGCTAAAACCATCCAGTGGAAAAAAGACAGCATTTTCAACAGATGGTGCTGGCTCAACTGGCAGTTAGCATGTGGAAGAATGCAAATCGATCCATTCCTATCTCTTTGTACAAAGCTCAAGACCAAGTGGATCAAGGACCTCCACATCAAACCAGATACACTGAAACTAATAGAAAATAAAGTGGGGAAGAGCCTCGAGTACAGAGGCATGGGGGAAAGAAAATTTCCTGAACAGAACACCAATAGCTTATGCTCTAAGATCAAGAAAACATCTTTTTCAAGTGGCTGTGTAGTCTATGCCTTTTCCAGGCAACTCAGCTAGTTTTTGTTTCTTCTAGACCAGCAGTATGTGTCATGGGTCAAAAGACCCTTTCACAGCAGTCACATATCAGATAACCCGCATATCAGGTATTTAAATGATGATTCATAACAGTACCAATGAGAATAATTTTATGGTTGGAGGTCACCACAACATGAGGAACTGTATTAAAAGGTCACAGCATTAACACAGTTTAAAACCACTGTTCTAGACAGGGTGGTCTCTGTTTCTTCTAGGTGGCTGGGCTTGTCTAAGAGTGACTCTCAGTAGTCTTTATGCTTTATATACTCTTGGACAGGTAGAGTCCTGGTGAATCTGATCAGTTCCAGGGACTTCCTGAAGCTAATCTATTTGGAGTTGTTTACTTTGTGTCTCAGTGAGTTGTCCTAAGTATTTCACTCCCTTAGAACAGTGTGTTGTTTCATCTCCAGGTAAACATCCTGTCTTAAGAAATTTCCATTTAAGATGGAAGGTTTTAATCTCAGAGGCAACTGCTACACATACTTGTCTATGTATCTGATGATTTTTAATTTGTTCCTCACATGTTAGAACAGGTATCTTAGTTTTCTTTTCTGTTGCTATGATAAACCACTGACCAAAAGAAACTTACGTAAGAGATGATTTATTTCATCTTATACTTTACAATTCATTGTTAAGGGAAGTGAAAGACATCATGCTGCATAGGGACTTGCTTCCTCTGGTTTATTCTCTGTGAGGTTTTCTCTACTGCCCAGGATAACCTGCCCAGGGATGGTTCTATCTACAGGGGGTGGGTCTTCTCACATCAGTCAACAATCAAGACATGGCCACAGGCCAATATGATCTAAGCAATCCCTCACTTGAGACTCTTCTTAACCAGGTGACTCTTAGTTGTACTACATTGACAAGAAAAACATACCCAGACAGCAGGCATATACAGGAGACTAGCATATGGGTGGAGGTTACCTTAATGTTAGATCGGTTCCTACAAAAGTTAATTTGCAGTGTCAAGAGAGATACTTGCTGGGCATCTCCTTTATACCACATAGTAGAGCCATTGTCTGATAGGTTTAAGGGCTTTGAAAGTTATATATTATGGTGTTTGGTTACATGTCTATCATAACTGTGTACCAGTTCTGTAACAGTGGCCTGGACAGCCTCAGTTGTTGTCTTGTGTTTACAAAAATGAAGAAAAAGCCATCCATTCCTATTCTTCTTCTTGAAATAATTTTCAACAATAATTGGAGTAGTTTAAATTCATATTACTTAAGAACCTCAAAACCTTGTTATTTGCGTCACACAATTACTTTTCATTTGTGTTCTGTTTAAAAAGCTTGAAAGGGCATACAAGCCATGAAAGAGTAAACAATCAAAATCTTAGGTTTGCTAGCTATTATGCCAAAGAAAGCTGAAATCTCTTAATGTACTTGATATCTGGTGTCTGATGCTCAAGCTGATTCTGGGCCCTCCGACTTTGATTATATGAATCTTATGAGATTATATGGATCCTCGGTGATATGAATTATGAGCCTTATGCCGAAGTTGTAAATTGGTTACATAAATTTGTTCATATCAAGTAATTTAGTTTATTATTTGAATCCATTGAGCAAAAGCCACAACTCTTTTAACTATGTTAGGAAGAACATCTCCATGTTCTACACAGACATATTGGCTCATATGTTATCCATCTGAGAACACTCACCTATTGTTCCTAAAGCACTTGTAGCTTCATTCTTCTGTTACTCCCAGTATTTCTTAAAGGATACGGGGCACTGGCCTCCCAGTAAAATGAGCCTCTTCTATACATTTTGACAATGTGTGGGTTTGTCCTAGAAGGCAAAAAAGGAAATTAAACATAGGTTCTTTTTAAAAGTTTATTTTTTAAAATTCTTCTATCATATATTATATCCCAACGACAATTTTCCCTCCTTCCTCTACCCCAAGCCTCCCCTCCATGTGACTCCCTTCTCCCCCCACAACCCCCTTCCCTTCAAAGAAGAGTAGATCTCCCAGGGGGCATCAACTAAATATGGCATAAAAAGATACAATAAGACCAGGGACATAGTCTCACATCAAGCCCAGACAAGGCAACCCAGTAGGAGGAAAGGGGTCACAAAGGCAGGGAGAAGAGTCGGAGACAGACCCTGATCCCACTGTTAGGAAGCCCACAAGAACACTGAGCTAAGCAAACATAACATATATGCAGAGGACCTAGGTCAGACCCATACAGGCTCTCTGATCTCTGTGAGCCCACTTGAGTCCCAGGGTTAGTTGATTCTGTAAGCCGTGTTCTTCTGGTGTACCTGACCCCTCTGGTCCTTCCAATCCTTTCTCCCTCTCCTCCCTAGGACTTCCTAAGCTCCACCTAATGCTTGGCCATGGGACTCTGCATCTGGTCCCCTCCGTTGCTAGATGAAGTCTCTTTGATGACGATTATGCTAGGAATAATTGAGTGTTTTGTTTTGTTTGTTTGTTTGATTCATTTTTAGGGAAAAAAAAAGATAAAGTATGCTTTTGTGGCTATGAATGGACTCCTGACTTTAGCTGGCAAGCCAGGTTTTATGAAGACAGAAAACCTGTCAGGATCCTCCCAGAGGACAAAGCCTTGTAGTCTGTATTTTCTTGACAGGCTTCTGGGTCAAAGATCTGGGCAACAGTTGCAGACTACTGGCAGGCCTCTCTCTGTCGTCCAGAGACTGTACTGTGGAAACCTTAGCTTCAAGGCCCTAGACTTGGAACACAGGAACCCAACAGCCAGGTTGTTTACCATCCACTCTTTAGTACCTCCCAGGTGGAGATCACCTCTGCTCCATCAAGGACTGCCTCCCAATAGGATTTGTGCTAGACTTCCTGACCCAGCCTGCAATACCAGGCTTTGTCTTTCCTTCATCTTCTCTTCCCTTGGTATTCTCCTCCCTCTGCCCTCCATTTCCCCTTTCATTCTTTTTGTTGATTTTTCCTGAAACTGGCTCATGACACCAAGAGTCAAATAGACTATTCATTCTCCAGCATGATTGGGCCTTTTTTATTAGATATCTAGTTAAATTCCAGCTGACAAGCACCCTCCTTCTTCGTAAGAATTCTGTTCACAGATGCCTCCCATTCCCCCTTCAAGGTTTTAGCAGGTTCACCTTCCCCTGGAGGCTCCTCTGAGGGGAGTATCATGAGTAAACGCAACTCTGCTTGAGATGGATAGCTGCCTGGTTTCAGGGGTAAGATGGTCAGCTACATCTTGTGACTTGCTAAGGGCAACTTGCTTAAGAGCGGAAGATTCTTAGACTGAAGTTCTAAGATTCACTTGCCTACTTACAGAGCTGAGCCATTTCTTTATGGCAGATAGAAAGGCATACTCTGTGGGTATCAGCCCTACATATAGAGGCTGAGCTGACAGCTGGTTCTGAACTCACCCATGCCTTTATTATTCTGAGCACCACAGATCTTGACTGCTGCTGTTTCCTTTGTAGTGGTTAAAACCATGTTCTCCTGAAAGAGTAGGTGGACTCTGTAAAGTGTATGCTTACTTTTAAGTGCCCCCACATTTTAATAAGGTCATTAAAACCTATACTGCTGCACAGAGAGGAGTCTGAGGAAATGCAAAGACCCCTCTTTTTGTCCCTAAATCATCACCCATCCAAAATGCCCTAAAAAGGAGACAAATGCCCTGAATTGTGTCTGCTTTACCTCCATTACTCTTTTCTTAATTTAATTTATTTGCTTTACACCTCAATCACAGCTTCCTCTCCCTCATCTCTTCTCAGTCCCTCCCTTCCCCCCTCATTCTTTTCTCCTCAGAGTCATTTGATTTGCATTTCTCTGATGGCTAAGGATGTTAAACATTTCTTTAAGTACTTCTCAGCCATTAGAGATTCCTCTGACAAGAATTCTCTGTTTAGCTCTGTATTCCATTTTTAAATAGATTATTTGGTTTATTGATGTCTAATTTCTGAGTTCTTTATATATCTTGGAGATCAGCCTTAGGTTGGATGTAGGCTTGGTGAAGATCTTTTCCCATTCTGTAGGCTGCTACTTTTGTCCAAAAGACAGTGTCCTTTGCCTTACAGAAGCTTTTCAATTTCATGAGATCTCTTTTGTCTATTGTTGATCACTGAGCCTGAGCCATTGGTGTTCTGTTGAGTAAGTTGCCTCCTGTAAAATGTGTTCAAGGCTATTCCTCACTTTCTCTTCTATCAGGTTTTATGTTGAGGTCCTTTGAACCACTTGGACTTGAGCTTTGTGCAGGGTGATAAAATGGATCTATTTTCACTCTTCTACATGCAGACCTCCAGTTAGACCAGCACCATTTGTTGAAGATGCTTTCTTTTTTTCCCACTGTATAGTTTTGGCTTCTTTGTCAAAAATCAAGTGTCCCTCGTGTATGGATTTACTTCTGAGTCTTGGAGTCAATTCCATTGATCAACTTATCTGTCTCTGTACCAATACCTTGCAGTTTTTATTGCTATTGCTCCTTAGTACAGCTTGAAATCAGGGATAGTGAATCCTCCAGAAATTCTTTTATTGTTCAGAGTTGTTTTAGCTACCCTGGGTTTTTTGTTTTTTCATATGAAGTTGAGAATTGTTCTTTTAAGGTCTGTTGTATAGAATTGTGTTAGAACTTTGATGTAGATTGCATTGAATTTGTAAATTGCTTTTGGTAAGATGGCCATTTTTACTATGTTAATTCTACTGATCCTTAAGCATCAGAGATCTCTCCATCTTCTGAGATCTTCAATTTCTTTCTTCAGGGGCTTGATGTTCTTGTCATATAGGTCTTTCACTTGCCTGGTTAGAGTCATCCTAAGATATTTTATGTTCTTTGTGGCTATGGCAAAGGATGTTGTTTCCCTAATTTCTATCTCAGCCTATTTATCATTTGTATAAAGGAGAAATTACTGTTTTTTGGGGTGGTTTTTTTTGTTTGTTTGTTTGGTTTTTTTAATTAATTTTGTATCTGGCTATTTTGCTGAACATATTTATCAGCTGTAGGAGTTCCCTGCTAGAATTTTTGGGCTTACTTTGTTGTTCCTGTTCTTTAACCCCAAAAGACCACCAAGGAGCTGATCCCAATGCAATCGCATAGGGTCTTTTTATTTAATCTGGAACCTGTGCTCACTGCCGACCCTGACACAATAGGAAAGAAAAGTAAAACCCTAAGCCCAGATACAAGAAAGTATTTATATAGGTAAACAAATAGTCAAGGGGGTTTCTAGCCTGGACCATATCTGATTGGGGGGGGGGGCTATTATGGAATTTTGTTGCCTTTAAAATAATTGGCTGGTTTTGGGAGCCAAACCATAAACTTAACTTCTGCTTTCCTCCTGATTGGTGGTTGTTAGGAAATGAACTGTCAGGAGCAGACTTCTAACCTGGAGGCACAAGTTTGTTGGGGAGTAACCTTTAGTTGTCTTATTACTCTAGCTATAACTTTAAGTACTATATTGAATAGATGCAGAGATAGTGGATAGCCTTGTCTTACTCCCGAATGTAGTGGAATTGCTTTGAGTTTCTTTTAATTTCATTTGATCTTGACTATAGGCTTGTTGTAAATTGCTTTTTTTTTTATGTTTAGGTACATATCTTGTATCCCTAATCTCTCAAAAACTTTTATCATAAAGGTATGCTGGATTTTGTCAAAGGCCTTTTGAGCACCTAATGAGATTACCATGTGATTTTTTTCTTCAATTTGTTTATATGATGGATCACATTGACAGATTTTCATGTGTTAAACCATTCCTGCATCTCTAGGATGAAGCCTACTTGATCATGGTGGATGATTTTTTGATGTGTTCTTGGATTTGATTTGTAAGTATTTTATTGAGTGCTTTTGCATCAATGTTCATAAGAGAATTGATCTGAAAATCTATTCTTTGTTGAGTCTTTTCATAGTTTAGATATCAGGATGACTATGGCCTCATAAACGTTAATTTGGCAATGTTCCTTTTGTTTCTATTTTGTGGAATGATTTGAGGAGTATTGACATTATTAGCATTAGTTTTTCTTTGAAATCCTGGTAGAATGTAAAATCTAAAACTATCTGGCCCTGGACACTTGTTTGTTTGGTTGGTTTGGTTTTTGGTTGGGAGACTTTAATGACTGTTTCTATATTCTTAGGGATCATAGTTCTATTTAGATTGTTTATCTGATCTTGATTTAATTTGGATATGTATTTGAAGTTTCGTTGATTCTTTATATGGCCTCCTTGTTTCTAGTTTATTTATTTCAACTGTGAGATAATTATTTCCCGCTGTCTATTCCTCTTGGGAGTATTTGCTTCTTTTTGTTCTAGAGCTTTAAGGTCTGCTGTTAATTCACTAGTACACAATCTCACTAATTTCGTTTTGAAGGCACTTAGTGCTATGAACTTTCTTCTTAGCACTGCTTTCATTGTGTCTTACAAGTTTGATTATGTTATGCCTTCATTTTCATTGAATTCTAGAAAGTCTTTAATTTCTTTCTTTATTTCTTCCTTGTCCCAGTTTTCATTGAGTAGAGAGTTATTCAGTTACCATAATTTTTTAGACTTTTTGTTGTTTCTTTGGTTATTGAAGTTCAGCTTTAATCCATGGTGGTCTGATAAGATATAGGGGGTATTTCAATAGTCTTATATATCAAGACTTGCTTTGTGAAAAAGTTTATGTGGTCGATTTTGGAGGAGATTCTATGAGGTGCTGAAAAGAGTGTATATTCTTTTGTGTTTGGGTGAAATGTTCTGTAGATATCTGTTAGGTATGTTTAAGTCATAACCTTTGTTAGTTTTATCATTTATCTGTTTAGTTTGTGTCTGGATGACTTGTCCATTGATGAGAATGGGGTGTTGAAATCTCCCATTACCAGTATGTGGAGCTTGATATATGATTTAAGCTTTAGTAATGTTTCATTCACAAATGTGTGTCCTAGCATTTGGGGCATAGACACTCAGAATCATGATGCCATTTTGGTGGATTTACCTTTGACAAGTATAAAGTGTCCTTCCCTATCTCCTTTGATTTCATTTGATTAAAGGCAATTTTATTAGATTTTAGAATGGCTACTCCAGATTGTTTCTTGGGTCTATTTGCTTAGAAAATCTTTTTTTTTCAGCCCTTTCCTCTGAGATAATGTCTATCTTTGATGCTGAGGAATGTTTCTTGTATGCAGCACAATGATGGATCCTGTTTTCCTATCCATTCTGTTAGTCAGTGTGATTTTACTGGGGACTGGAATCTATTGATGGTGAGAGGTATTGATCCCCAATGACTGTGAATTCCTGTTATTTTGCTGGTGCTGGTAGTGGTGGTGGTGGTGGTAGTAGTAATAGTAGTAGTAGTAGTAGTGGTAGTAGTAGGTGTGTGTGTGTGTGTGTGTGTGTGTGTGTGTGTGTGTGTGTGTGTGTGTTGTGTCCTTTCTTTAGTTTTTGCTGGTATGGAATTATTTTCTGTGTCTTCTTCAGTGTAGTTAACCTCCTTGGGTTGGCGTTTTCCTTCTAATATCTTCTGTAGGACTGGATATTGTAGATAGATAGATGCTGTTTAAATTTGGTTTTGTGGTGGAATAGTTTGTTTTCTCCCTTTATGGTAATAGGAAGTTTTGTTGGTATCTGTAATCTCTTAGAGACTCCAAGACATCTGCTTAGGGCCTTCTGGCTTTTAGAGTCTGTGGAGAAGTCAGGCGTGATTCTGATAGGTCTGCCTTTATATGTTACTTGACCTTTTTCTCTTGCAGCTTTTAATATTCATTTTTGTTCTGTACATTTAGTGTTTTGATTATCATGTGGCAGGAGGATTTTCTATTCTGGTCCCATCTATTTGGTGTTCTGTAAGTTTCCTTTATGTTTATAGGCATCTCTTTCTTTAGGTTGGTGAAAATTTCTTCTATGATTTTGTTAAAAATAATTTCTGTACATTTGAACTGGGAATCCTCTCCTCCTATTCCTATCATTCTTATGATGGTCTTTTCATAATGTCTCAGATTTCCTGGATTATTTGTGTCAGGAATTGTTTGATTTAACATTTTTTTTTTTGACCAATGTATTGATTTCTTCTATCGTATCTTCTATGACTGAGATTTTCTCTTCTGTCTCTTGTATTATGTTGGTGATATTGGTGTGTCTGTAGTTCCTGTTCTTTTATCTAGGTTTCCCATCTCCAGGATTTCTTCAGTTTATGTTTTCTTTATTGATTCTACTTCAATTTTCAGATATTGAATGGTTTTATTCATTTTCTTTACCTGTTTGATTGTATTTTCCTGTATTTTTTTAAAGGATTTACTCATAGCCTCTTTAAAGGTCTAAATCATCTTCATACTATTAGATTTAAAGTCATCTTCTTGTGCTTTAGCTGTGTTAGAACATCCAGGGCTTGCTGTAGCAGGATAGTCAGGTTCTGGTTGTGTGCCATGTTATCCTGGCTGTTGTTGGTTGTGTTTTTACCCTGGCCTCTGGTCATCTGGGTTTTGTGGTTATTATAAGTTCAGATACTGATTTCTGAGCTTATCTTTGCTGGAAGCATGTTTTTTTCCCTTGGTTTCTGTTTCCTCAGTTATCTAAGGCCACTAAGGGGCCTGGAGTTCTGATGATAAAAGTTTTTCAGGTCCAGTAGAGTGTCTTTGCTGGGGTTTGTCTGACCTGCATGGCCTCTGGGTTTTAGGGTGCTAAAGTTGCCCCTGGGATCCCTATTAGCAGCTTGGCCTGGAGTCCCTGGTGCTGCATGACCTTCAAGGAAGCAGGCAGTGTTGGGAAGGGTGGAAAACAGAGCACAGAGTATAAGGTGCAGGTTATCACTATTGGGTATGCTTTCAGGGGTATTGGTGGGCAAGGCAACATGGCTTCTTGTTCTTAGGAGTTTATATTCTGTAGTAATTGGATAGCCTAGACTAACCTACTTGAGAACTTTTGGGAACTTATTAGATAATTCTTGAAGATAATATTAGCTAGAAATCATTCATACTTAAGTGTGAGTTATTCTTTGAGAGATCTTAAAGTAGAACTCATTGATGTAAGTTTAAATGAATCTCTAGTACCTATGTGAGGTAATGGACATACTATTTAGTATGTTTGTGGCATTCATTCTATAGTATGTATGTGTGTGTATGTATGTATGTGTGTATAAACACATTATGTAGTATGCCTTCAGTATCTACAAGGTGGAACTCAGGGAATCCTATAGAAGAGGTAGATAAAGGATTGTAGGAACTAGAGGGATAAAGGACACCAGGAGAATATGGCCCACAGAATCAACTAAGCAGGCCTCATAGGGGCTCACAGAGACTGAAGTATGATAATCACAGAGTCCAAAAGGGTCTGTGCTAGGTCCTCTGCATATGTGTTGTGGTTATTTAGCTCTTGGTTTTGGAGGGACTCCTAACAGTGGTACTTGGAGTCTCTCTGAGTTTTCTGCTTGAACTTGGACCCTCTTCCTCCTCTTGGGTTGCCTCATCCAACCTTGTTACAAGGCTTTGTGCCTAGTCTTATTGCATCTTGTTATGTAATGTTCAGTTCTTATTCCTAAGATGCCTGTTCTTTTTCTGAAGGGAAATGGAAGAACAGTGTATCTTCAGGAGAGGGGAGGTGCAGTGGAGGAGGGACTGAGTAGAGTGGAAGGAGGAGAGATTGAATTGGTATATATTGTACGAGAGAAGAATAAAGAAAAAGAAAAACAAAAACATTCATACATACTTTGAGGTTATCATATAATGTTTCTTTTTTCTTTTTTACTTTTTAAACTAGTTTTATTTTTTTTTGAAATTAAAATATAATTCCATCATTTCCCCTCTTCCTTTTCCTCCCTCCAACACCTTCTATGTACCTCCCATCCCACTCTCTTTCAGATTCATGGCTTCTGACCTCAGTTATTTTATACATATATTTATGTATTTACAGTGAATATATACCTACATATACTTTACATACATACTCCTAAGTATACACTCATCATATAATGTTTTAATATGTGTATATGTCATGTAGTGTTCAAATGAAGGTTACACAATTTGGTCCTGTATATTTCAATTAAGCCAAAGGAAGAATCTTTTTGAACCAGTAAAATTTTCAACATTTAGTCCTTATACAAATTGTTCCAGTTTTCTGCCCCCTAATTCTTGAATGATATTCGTCTTCAATGGTTTTTAAAACAGTCCTATTTAATTACCAAATAACCAAAGACAACTTTGGTTAGCAGGCTGAATTTATTCGTTTTTTTTTCTAGTAAATATTTATTGAGTACCAATTATATTCCAAGTCCTATCCTAGCCATCTGGGGATGTATCAGCGAACAAAACAGATCAACACCTCTGCTTTCATGAAGCTTAACTTCCCCTGGAGCTTTGGTGAATAATCCTCACTGTCATCTCATGTATCTTGTACAAGAGCCATATGTGCTTGAAGAAAAGATGTGAGGCCAGAGGCTTGAATGATGCAAGGAAGAGGGAAGCTTCTGCACAGGACTGTCCAAGAGGCAGGCTAAAGGAACAGTGCCAAACTAGTATGATTGGAAGTGTAAAGTAGCAAGGAGATGAATTTATATTTCTGTTGAATAGCTACAGTGTGTTGTTACTGTTCACTCCCCTAAGCATTTAGTGTATTACAGAAAGAAAAATGAATCTAGTCCTTATTCTCCTGGGATTTATAGTCTGAAGAGAAATGAAAACAAATCACTTAAGTAAATCTTAAGGTCCAACTTTGAAAAGTACTAGGAAAGAAGATTCTCATAGGATATGACATAATTTAGACCAATAGACCAAGAAAGTCTCCTCAGGGAGGAATTGTAATGTAGTAAGATATGGAGAATCAATGGCATGGTAATTAAGCAGGTTAGGCAGAATGTACAAAAGGAAGAACATTCCTCCTTTTCTGAGGCAATGCAATGTTCAAGGTCCTTGTGGTAGTCAAAACACCGTATTGAGGATATACTGACAAGCCAACATGGCTGTGTACAGAGAATGGGAGATGTATGCATTGAGGAATAATTAGAGATATAGTGGGTGAAATCTATATTAAGATGTCTGGTTTTATATTGTTAAAAATGGTAGAAAATCACTGAGGAATTTAACATATGCCTAACATTACCAGATTGCCGTTCTGTAAAGTTACAATGTTATAATGTGGCAACTGAGAATGCAGGAGGATATTGAATTACTACAGTTGAGACATGTTGATAGTTTGGACTACAGAGACAGAGCGACTCTGGCTGGAGAAATATGATCAAGTTTGGAGCTAGACAGATGGCTCAGCAGTTAAGAGCGCTGTCT
>JADRCD010066319.1:0-10023 GCA_019843815.1 Montemys delectorum | reverse complement strand
GTTAACAGCTTTTTTCAACTGTACTGTTTCATCAGTGATGGTTCATGCGTACAAATTGTTAGAATTCAGGAGAGTGAGGCAGACACAAGGCCATACAGGACTACATAGTAAGTCCAGGCCAGTCTGAGACCCAGCGTGACATCCCATTTCAAAAACAAAAAGAAGAAAAAAATATAAGAAGGTAATTAAATTATTGATATACAGAGAATGTGGTACCTAATATGTAAAAGTACATTACTCATTGTGCTTTGATTTTATGCTTTTTTTTTTAACTTGATAGATATAAATAAGTTCTGAGGCCAATTCTATAAAATAGTCAAACAAATTTGGTAAATATACCTGACAACTTCACTCCCATAAAAATATACCCATGCAATATGACATGCATATTGATATCAGGTGTCTTTCTCAAATGGCTATCCACCTTATATTTTGGGACAAAATCTCTCAATGAATCTGGAGTTCATCAATCCACCTCAGCTAGCTGGTCAATGAAATCCAGGGTTCTGCCTATCTCTACCCAGAAGGACTGAGGGTGTAGAAACCAGATGTCACACCCAGCTTTTGATCCACATGCTTGCACAATGGGCAATTTACTAACTTAACCATCACATCAGTCGTCATTTCTTATGCTCATACATACACACACTTATAGAGACCAGAATTTTCTCTACTTTTGTGGGTGAAATTTACACTATTATTTAAAAAAAAACCTGTTTGAAAGCCTGACAATGACATTGTCACTAGTATATATGTATTCAATTAAGTTATAAGATAAGAATTTATACAAGCATAAATTGTTTAAAATAGCTAAAACCAGGAAGAGCTATTTATAAGAAATTTAATGCAAACTTTAGAAAAATGACATTTTAGTGAACTCTATTAACTTCTCTGTAACAGTAAGTATTCTCTGATGTCATTCTTCAGTGACTCAAAAGCAAACGTTCAATATTACAATTGAAATTCTATTGAGAAATCAAATAATTCAGAGAAGAGTAGGGAAGTACTAGAAAGTCAATCTTCTGCTGTAGAATAATTTATACCTTTATTGCTTTTAAAACCATAGTGGGCTATTTGTAAGGGAAAAGTATTTGTAACAAGCAGATTCTCTTACTTTGCTAGACTTCTGGATCATCTTGTTTTAATGTAATTCTATATAATGTAACATAATTGTATGGGGAGGGGGGACTGTTTAACAGTCATCTTGCCCCCTAATAGTTTAGTACAACAATTTTAGAAAGTACTTACTTAATCATTTCAAAGAGCTTTGGATCTGAAACCTTGATATTCCGTGCCATATTCCAGGAAAGATGAACCATGGGTACTATTGACTTGACATTTTGCAACTTGTTCCATTCATACCGTTCCACTGCTAACTTATACTGACAGGCTGAGGAGAAAAACAAATCACAAACCAAACCATGAAAAGATGTGAAGATAACCATTATTACTTCATGAAAATCTCAAATCACTAAAACTTTATATCTATAAAGAGATATATAATTTTTATTATGTTATTATTAGTTTTTTGAGACAGGGTTTGTGTAGACTTGGTTGTCCTGGAACTCACTCTGTAAACCAGGCTAGCCTTGAACTTACAGATCCACCTGCCTCTACCTCCCAAATGTTGGGACTAAAGGCGTGCACCACCACTACCCTGCTTACAAAAATAATTTTTGTTTCGTGATAAATATGGTAATTGCATCAGTAGTGGTAATCATATAGAGAGCGCTTTCTATGTGTATAACTAATTCTTATCCATTATCTCATTTAATTCTTAGAATTTCATTATTGGTTTTTACTATCATCAGTAGATGAAAAAAATCAAAGACTAGAAAAATTAAGTAACCTGCCCAATCTTATAGAGCTAAGTTCTGGTTCAAGTTCAGGTCTTCCTGGCTCCAAATGCCACATTCTTAATTTTAAAGCAATACTACCTAAGGGTAGGCTCAAATTGTTTTACATACAACTTAACATAGAAGAAAAACCTACAAGAATGTATTTGTAAAGTTCCCTTTATAAAACAAAATCAAGGACTCTAAAAAGTAATTACAAGTACATTTTCCATGTATATTAGTATATAAAGCTTTTAAGTTTTTCATTTGCTAAGGATCTAAGGCTTTGGACTTTCAATATTCAGTTAACACTAAACTTTTATACTAAAAAGGAGACATTTCTTGTAAAAAAAAAAAAAAAGCTTTTATTTATTTATTTATTTATTTATTTACCTATCTATTTAAGGTTAAATCTTTTTTCAAGTATATTCTTTTAAAATACCTGTAAGTGGACCAACATTCCAAGCAATGTTGTTGCACCAGCCAATAGCTTGAACCCAATGAACAGTGCCAGCATTTATCCAGACTAGATCTCCAGGTCGCTGAATAAACCTATACACTGGAACATTTGCTTCATAAAGATCTTCAAGGTTGGGCCACCAAGAACCCATTAAGAAATTCAAATTATTTCTGAAATAAGAAAAAGTACAGGAATATATCTAAAGACAGCTGAAATTCATTTCTACACAATCCAAGGGGAATCTATAGCTACTCTAAAGTAGCACATACTTTTATTCCAATTTTATTTCACTAAGGTCCCTCCCCACTTTTAGACACCAAACCCTTCTACTCTTACAGTACCTGGAAATCACTAAATGTCAGAGGATGAAGATAAATTCACTTAAATTCATAAACATGAACACTATGTACCAGAAAACCCACTCAAGAAAGAGTTTCTACTGTTCTTTGAGTCATAAGGAGAAACAGGGGAATAAGTTGTCAACTTCTAAATGGCTTGGAAGATCAGCTAATTAAAACTATGCAGTTGAAAATAAACTTGTATATATCACGCACAATAGCCATGACCACCATTTTAGAAACATTCTATAGATCCTATTACTAATCTACTTTAATATTTTATTGGTTATTCAAAATGTACGTTGGAAAAACTATATAATAACTTTTCCTTTAAAAGAAATATATACCTTTTAATAATCACTTCAAATTTTATATTTTGAGAAAAGAAGAACTCATAAGGTGAAAATAGCTGCTTAAAATTTAAGACGTAACCTTTACTTTATAACTTGGGTTAAAGTTTGACAAAGTATATATGAAGTTGTAACAGTTTAATTTATAGAAGTTCACGAAACTATGACCCTGCTGAGTTTTTATAAATAAATGTTATCAGAAGATAGACATTACCATTTATTTAAATATGATCAATGACTATTTTTTGTTATAATAACACAATTGTGACAGAAACTGTACAATCTGCAAACTATCTATTACTTAAGATTATATGGGAAAAACCCTTGACCTAAAATAGAACTTTAATATCTCTCTTTTCCCCTTTTTCTTCCTTAAAAAAAAAAAAAAAAATCAGGGCAGGCAAGATAGTACAGCTAGTAACAAATATCTGCTATTAAGTCTGAAAGTTCAGGACTGGTAAAATGGCTAGATTGGTAAAAATATCTGCCACCCTGGCCTTACATGGCAAAAGGAGAAAAGAGACCCTATTTACCCCTAATAGTGTGTTCTCATGTTTATTCTCTCTCTCTCAACAAACAAACAAATAAAAACTTTGTAAACTGCTAGGCAACTCTCCGAAACTCTCTAGAACACATGGCTAATGACACACTAAGAGCAAGGGGATAGGACTGGCTAGCTATTTGTGATAAGGTTATGCAAATACAGCTCTCTATAAAACAAAAACGGTTATTAACACATATCCTAACCCAATTTGAACCTTGTGCTACCATCATAAAAGTGCTAAAAACTTTCTAACTAAAAGGAGGCAAACAACCTCAATTAATCACCAGGACTAATAATATACAAAGTATGGTATAAGGAAGAGTAAGTTACTTCATCAACACATTTGAATCTGTAAAATTCCGTATCTGGTTTTCTTGTATTGATTGAAATAAGTGTTAATGAAGAAATTATAAGGTGATTTTCATATATACACATTTTCAGTAACTTCCCTCCCCCTACATTTAACTGAAATGGGGACAAATATCACAGGCTAATTTATACTTTTAATTTTTAATTCATAATTTTCTAATTTTATTAGTAAATCAAAATACCAGGAGCTTACATGATTGAGTGCCTTAAAAAAAAAAAAACAAAAAAAATCCCACAGTTCTATCTAGAGACATTAAATTTAAACCAAACTTTAAAAATCCAAAGTACTCTTTGATTTTTGAGACATAACACACAAATAAAGGATGACTATTTCTAGAATTGAAAAGAAAAGATTCAGCATGCACATTCTTTGATTAGCAAAACAAATGCTGAAGGAGTTAATTAAATTTGATAAAAAGTCTTTAGAAGAAACATTATTATTTTAAAAAGAATTTATATCATGACGACATGGCAAAGATTATTATGTTCAAGTTTTAGTTATTCCTATCAATAAGCATGTTGAGTTACAGAATTTCTTCCACTTCCTAAAATATTTATATATTTTTCTTAGAATACATGCCTTTTAAACTATTTAAACTATTTGACTGTATAGTTTTTAAAAGTGAAAATAATAACTCAAGTTTTCTAAACTCATGTCTACTAGTATATTTCATAGAGTAGTTTCAGGACACCTTTACTGTAAGTTTTTTAGTACCATAAAATTATAGGTTTGGAATCATTCAATTAAACATAAAATTTCCACTAAACTGTAACTAAAAGCTGACTATGTATCCACATTAAGATATCCAGTTTAGTAAGCTGGCCTTTGTAGATACTGTTTTATAGTAATTATGTTTAAAGAAAATTGAGTTTGGAAACCTACTTTTCACAGAAGTCATTCAGAACACCCCAGTAGCCTTCAGGAACAACAAACCATTCACAGTCACCTGGGCCAATATTTATATTAACAGAACAGAAGTTGTTATTTTCTTGATGACCTAAAGGTGAAAAAGAAATCAACATACTATTAATTCTACAGAAAATGTGTCTTTAGACTTGAAACCTTTAAAATGTTAATAGAAGATTCAGTTCTTTTATATTTTGTATTGAGTCTGGTTTCATGACTGAGTTTGGTGAACTACTCCTAGCTTATTCATTAAGGACTAACATAGAAAGCAAAATACAGTTTAGGCTCTAGTAGGCTACTTGGCTAAGTTACAGCATTAACCCAAGCAACTTACTAAAGCATTTTAAGCACACTTTCCTTATATACAAGAAAAAATATTAACATTTCTATAAAATTGCTATTTTGAAGATGAATGAAACAATAATTAGAATGGTACCTAATAACATATATTTGTTATAAATGTCATTATCTATTTTTTTTTAAATTGTGAATAAAGTCTAGTTATTAAAATAACTATTTGGGCTGGAGACATGGCTCAGAGGTGAAGAGTCTATGCTGCTCTTATACGGAGGTCTTGGGTTTGATCTCAAAAAACACATTAGACAGCTCTAAGGGGATCTGGCACCCCTGGGCTCCATGGGCACCTGCATTCATGTGAACATACATACCCATACAATTAAAAAGAATAAAATAAATCCTTACACAACAATATAAAATAAAACAGCTATTCTCAAGGGGGAAAGAAAAGGCAAAGTAGGGGATCTTCCCCTCATATGAAGATCAACTTTATCAAAATTCAAGGAGATCGTAACAAGTTTACTACAAGGAAGTAATGCTTAATCAAAGGAAAGGTGACTTAAAAGCTAGTAGACATTTAGAGTAGAACACTTGACATCCTGTCTTTCCTAGAATTTTGGTTGAGTGACTTAAAAGACTTAAAATCTGCATTTCTAATGTAGTGTCCCTCATCTCTGGTTTGTTCTAGATGGAATAAGTTTGTATCTAAGGAATTGCATTTTATTTGTATTATTCTCATCTAACTGAGGATTCATGGAAGAACAGAAGCTTATTGTTTCATCTATCTCAGACAAGCAATATAATGATATTCAATAGTTATTATAAGTAGATATTTGGAAATCCTCCCATATTATGGATTATAAATAAAACTGAGTTGTAATTATAATCAGAGATTCCATGACTGTATCATCTATATAAAAATCTTAATCTTACAGCATTAGGACAAACTTGTACTTTAAAACATATATGCCTGACGTAAATAAAGCCACCTATAACAGACATCACTGTTTAATATAACCATTTAATACAAGGATATGCAAAATGATACTTTTTATATTGTGCTGATGAAAAGATATACATTCCTTGTAAGACCATGCCATCTAACACTAATGACTTTTTGAAATGTGAATTGGAAGGGGCAATAGTGCATACTACACACTGGATTTCAAATATTGGTACAAAAACTGTGAAATATCTTTTAATTTTATATTGACTATATGTTTATATTTTGGATATTATAGGGAAAAGTTAACTTTAGTTTACTTCTTTCTATTTTAATATATCAAAGTAATTTTTTAAATTACATGTGATTTATATTGTATTGAACACTACTACCTGAAAGAACTTTTTGAGATAATTACTTAAAGAGAATGGGAGGAAAACTGTTACCAATAATATATTATATAGGGGATTAATATGGAGAAATCTATAAAGAACCACAAATGTTAAAATCCTCTTCCTCCTCATCCAAACAATAAATTAACTAGTGAAGTAAGGTTTCAAACACAAAACAAAAACAAAAGGAATATAAATAGCAAATAAATATCTATAAAGTGCTTGGCATCTTTACACATTAGGAAAATGATGCAAAGATATTAAAAAAATTCTCACAAGACAAGCCAGGGGGTGGTGGCACACGCCTTCAATCCCAGCACTTGTGAGGCAGAGGCAGGCAGATTTCTGAGTTCGAGGCCAGCCTGGTCTGCAGAGTGAGTTCCAGGACAGCCAGGGCTATATAGAGAGGCCCTGTCTTGAAAAACAAAAAAATAAAAACAAAAACAAAAACAAAACAACAACAACAAAAATCTCACAAAATGAATCTCAGAACACATCAAAACGTTCATCCATCATAATCAAGTAGGCTTCATCCCAGGGATGCAGGGATGGTTCAATATACTGAAATCCATCAATGTAATCCACTACATAAACAAACTCAAAGGAAAAAAAAAACCCATATGATCATTTCAGTAGATGCTGAAAAAGCATTTGACAAAACTCAACATCCCTTCATGTTGAAAGTCTTAGAAAGGTCAGGAATTCAAGGCCCATACATAAACATAGTAAAAGCAATATACAGCAAACCAGTAGCCAACATCAAACTAAATGGAGAGAAACTTGAAGCAATCCCACTAAAATCAGGGACTAGACAAGGCTGCCCACTCTCTCCCTACCTATTCAATATTGTACTTGAAGTCCTAGCCAGAGCAATTAAACAACAAAAGGAGATCAAAGGGATACGAATAGGAAAGGAAGAAGTCAAATTATCACTATTTGCTGATGATATGATAGTGTACTTAAGTGACCCCAAAAATCCACCAGAGAGCTCCTAAACCTGATAAACAACTTCAGCAAAGTAGCTGGATATAAAATTAACTCAAGCAAATCAGAGGCCTTCCTATACCCAAAGCATGAACAGGCAGAGAAAGAAATTAGGGAAACAACACCCTTCATAATAGTCACAAATAATATAAAATACCTTGGTGTTATAAGTAACTGAAAGATCTGTTTGATTGACAGGAACTTCAAGTCTCTGAAGAAGGAAAATAAAGAAGACCTCAGAAGATGGAAAGATCTCCCATGCTCATGGATCAGAAGGATTAATATAGTAAAAATAGCCATACTGCCAAAAGCAATCTATAGATTCAATGCAATCCCCATCAAAATTCCAACTCAATTTTTCATAGCGTTAGAAAGAACAATTCTCAAATTCATTTGGAATAACGAAAATCTAAGGATAGCAAAAACTATTCTCAACAATAAAAGAAAATCTGGGGAAATCACCATCCCTGACCTCAAGCTATACTACAGAGCAATAGTGATAAAAAACGCATTGTACTGGTACAGTGACAGGCAGGTAGATCAACGGAACAGAATTGAAGACCCAGAAATGAACCCACACACCTATGGTCACTTGATCTTTGACAAAGGAGCTAAAACCATACAGTGGGAAAAAAGGACAGCATTTTCAACAAATGGTGCTGTTTCAACTGGCAGTCAACATGTAGAAGGATGCAAATTGATCCATTCTAATCTCCCTGTACAAAGCTCAAGTCGAAGTGGATCAAGGACCTCCACATAAAACCAGATACACTGAATCTAATAGAAGAGGATGTGGGGAAAAGCCAAGAACACATGGGCACAGGGGAAAATTTCCAGAACAGAACACTAAGGGCTTATGCTCTAAGATCAAGAATCCACAAATGGGACCTCATAAAACTGCAAAGCTTCTGTAAGGCAAAGGACACTGTCAATGGGACAAAATGGCAACCAACAGATCTTTCCCAATTCTACATCTGATGGAGGGCTAATATCCAATATTTACAAAGAACTCAAGAAGTTAGACTCCAGAGAAACAAATAACCCTATTAAAAACTGTGGAAACAGAGCTAAACAGAGAATTCTCAACTGAGGAAACTAGAATGTCTGAGAAGCACCTAAAGAAATATTCAACCTCCTTAGTCATCAGGAAAATGAAAATCAAAACAACCCTGAGATTCCACCTCACACCAGTCAGAATGACTAAGATCAAAAACTCAGGTGACAGCAGATGCTGGAGAGGTTGTGGAGAAAGAGGAACACTCCTTCATTGCTGGTGGGATTGAAAGCTGGTACAACCTCTCTGGAAATCAGTCTGGAGGTTCCTCAGAAAATTGGACATAGTACTACCAGAGGCCCCAGCTATACCACTCCTGGGCATATACCCACAAGATGCTCCAACATGTAATAAGGACACATGTTCCGTTATGTTCATAGCAGCCATATTTATAATAGTCAGAAGCTGGAAACAATCCAGATATCTCTCAACAGAGGGATACAGAAAATGTAGTACATTTACACAAGCTATTAAAAACAATGAATTCATGAAATTCACAGGCAAATGGATGGAACTAGAAAATATCATTCTGAGTGAGGTAACTAAGTCACAAAAGAGCACACATGGAAAGTACTCACTGATAAGTGGGTATTAGGCAAAAATCGTGGAATACCCATGACACAACTCGCAGACCACATGAATCTCAAAAGGAATGAAGACCAAAGAGTGGATGCTTCAGTCCCACTTTGAAGGAGGAACAAAATAATCAAGGCAAGTAGAAGGTGGGCAGGACTTAGGAGGAAAAGAGGGAGAGGGGGAAAAAGAGGGGCAGAATCAGGTATGGGTGGAGATGGAGTGATAGAGGAGATGGACAGAGGGTCAGAAAATGGAGCAGAGGCATGTAGCAATGAGGGATAGGGAACTGGGGGTAGTAACCAGAAAGTACCAGATGCTAAGAAAGCAAGAGACTCCCAGGACCCCATGGGAATGACATTAGCTGAAATATCCCACAAAGGGGAGGGAGAATGTGTCGAGACCATATCCTGAGGGCACCCTGGTTGAGGAATGGGGCCACCCACCACCCATCTCCAAAATTTTAACCCAGAATTGCTCCTGTCTAAAGGAAATACAGAGACTGAAGGAAAGGCCATCCAGAGACTGTCCTACCTGCGGATCCATCCCAAAAGCAGACACAAACCCAGACACTATTGCTGATGCCAAGAAGTGCCTGCTGACAGGAACCTGATACAGTTGTCTCCTGAGAGGCCCTGCCAAATCCTTACCAATACAGGTGTGGACATTCTCAGCCAACCATCAGACTGAGCACAGAGACCCCAATGGAGGAGCTAGGGGAAGGACTGAAGGAGCTGAAGGGTCCTTATCTGGCATCAATGGCAGGGGAGGCCCTTGGTCCTGTGAAGGCTTGATGCCCCAGTGTAGGGGAATACTAGGGCAGTGAGGTGAGAGTGGGGGGTGGGGGAGTACCCTCACAGAAGCAGTGTAAGGGGGAATGGGATAGGGGGTTTGCAGAAGGGAAACTGGGAGAGGGAACATTTGAAATGTAAATAAATAAAATAAAATTTAAAAAAAGAAAATAGCTAAGGATAATA
>JADRCD010066316.1:0-17942 GCA_019843815.1 Montemys delectorum | reverse complement strand
TGTGTGTGTGTGTGTGTGTGTGTGTGTGTGTGTGTGTGTATTTATATATGTATATATTTATTTTCTGGATAAAGCCAAACTACTAAAGTGAGAGATAGGGGTTGAGAAGTAAGAATGGCTCATTTGGTAAAATACTTGCCTTAATACCATGTTTTAATTCCAAGAACCCATGGAAAAAGGTTGGGCATAGGTGACCGGGGAGTTGGCTCAGTGGTTAAGAACACTTGTTGCTCTTGCAAAGGACCCGGGTTCTATTCCTAGTACCCACATGGTAGCTCACAACCATCCATAACTGCAGTTCCAGGTAATCTGACACCCTCTTCTAACTGTGGGAATCAGACATATAAGCAGTATACATGCATCAGGCAGGCAAAACACATGAAATAACTTTTTAAAAAGCCAAGCATGGTGGTTTGCACTTACAATTTCAGTAGACAAAAAATAAAGTCTATTTCTTTCACATTTTCCTGATTAGAGCACCGTCAAACTATTTTTCAGAGCAATAGAACTGTTACGCAGCTGCCCCAGCGGTGCTTGAGGGCTCCAGCTCTCCTACACCCTCAACAAGACTTTTATTATCGTGTTTTTATTGATTGCCATACCAATGAACATAAAGTAATATATGACTTATATGGGTAGTGATAGTCTTTCCTGTGCTTTTGACCATTGATATCTTCTCTAGAGAAACATCCTTTCAGATCCTGTGTTCATTTTTTTAAATTAGATTATTTGTCTTTATTGTGAGTTGTAAGAGTTCCCAGTACATTTCTAATAGACATCCCATTTCAGTGTTTGATTTACAGAGATTTTGTTTCATTCACTAAGTTGTCTTTTAAACATTTCCTTAGTGGGGTCACGCACAGCAAGGACTCGTATGTCTGTTGATATAGTCCAGTCTGTTCCTCTTCTGCTGTTTATGTTTACAGTACTGTGTGGCTGTAGATTGTTGCAGAACCTGAGGCCACAAGGATTCACTTTCATGTTCCTCTAACATTTCTGTTAAAAACTAAGAATTTGTCTAGTTTTTGCTCCTAAGAATATTATCCATATAGAATTGGTTTTTATATTTAACTATATAAATTATATGTAATAATATTATATATATATAGTGTGTGTGTGTGTGTGTGTGTGTGTGTGTGTGTTTATATATTATATGAGGTAGGGGTCTAAGTTCATTCCTTTTCATGTGTTTATCTCTTCTGTTTTTAAGGGAACAAGAATGTGGTAACCAGAGAGCACTTGGACCGTATGAAGAATAGCTGCATCGTTTGTAACATGGGACATTCCAACACCGAGATTGATGTGGTAAGATCCTCACTGACCATGCTGGGACCTGTCTTGTTTTTCCTTCATTCTCTCCTTCCCAAGTAACAAACTGGAAGAAGGCAGCACAGGCATCAGCTAGTCTGGACATGAGTCATGAGTATTCTAGACTCGTCCATGTCTGTTCACTTTCCAGATGTGTGGTCTGTGCTTAGGGGTAAAATAAAGCTTTTTCTTCGCAACAATTTCAAATGATTTGTCTCCTTACACCCAGGCTTGTTACCTACTCAGACTGTGAAACATTTTTTCCATTTAAGAATTGGTAGCTGGATAAACTTGGGATGAATCAGAGTAAAGTCAGTATTACGGGGATGTTTAGCCTTACAAAAAGACAAGTAGGCTGGTCCATGGAAACACTCAAAGGAGAGAGGTCCGTGGGCTAGGGTGAGTACTTTGTCTTCGAATGGCTGAGTCTATCAACCACTGCAGTTTTTTCTTCTCTCCCTTTTTCACTGGCCTAGGTCTCCCCTTAGCATATCTCTCAAATCACAGTAAGCAGGTTATAGGTACCACCTTCAATCCAGAGCCACTGTGTTTAACAGCACATATTCCTAAACCCGGGAAGTCTATAGCTGAAGTTCTATAATCTGATTATATCCAACCAAACCTCTAATAAGTTATCCAAGTAGCAGTTAATAGAGGTGTATTTATTTCTTTCAGACTTACCAAAGTATGTCTCAGTATGACTTTGACTCGGGCTTTAAGTTTTTATGGCATGTTATGGCACGTCTGTCTTTCTCTGTGGTAAGGAGCTCAACCATAGCAGGCTTTCAGCTCACTGAGGGACCTCAGTAAGGACCAGCTGGTGCCGAGAGCCATTGGATAATAGTTTATGTGCTTTCTCTTTTTAACCGTGTTGTTCTAGTCTTTTGTTATTAGAAATATTTGGCTGGGGATGTAGCTCCATGTTAAGAGTGTTTGACCCCTACACGAAGCTCCAGGTTTAATCCCCACACCACAGCACCAGAATGAAGGAAGAAAATAGCTAGCAAGATCAGCCCCCAAAGCTTATGGCTAGTCTAGGGGGTCTGAGTGCCGTGGCATCGTTGCTCTGTCTTGTTACTGTGGTTTGCTTACAGTTACTAATGGAGTTGATAGTTGGTTCCTTGGCAGGGCTGGGGGATCCTCTTACATTCCAGTTATGTACCATGAGTGAAGGGGCACCTTTACTACATGGTCAAAGAGAAATCGGGAAGACTTTCTCTCAAAACCCACAGGAAGCTCTGAATACCGGATGCGGTCATCTAACTTGTACACATGAGTAAGTCCTCAGAATAATAAAGGTCACAAGACCATTTACCTTCAATCACAAATGGTACTGTATGGTTGCTGTATGCCAGCTGGATGCTTAGAGTCAGTGAACATAACAGATTCCTACCCTAATAGAACTTATGCTTAAGTGAGAATAAAAACTAAACATAATAAATAAGTAAAATTCTTAAGAGGAGAGAGAAGTACAGAATGGCAGAGAGGATAGAGAACTAGGTTGTTACTTAAATAGTAGATCAAACTGTGAGCCCAATGTCAAAAGGATTAGTCGTGTAGATGTCTTGGCAAGGAGCATCATAAGCAGCATCAGTAGCTGGTCCACATGGCCTGCAAAAGGAACCCTGCTGTTTGAGGGGTGAAAGGAGGCTGGTGTAGATGGCCCAGGGAGCACAAGGCAGGGAAGGGGAAGATGAGGTCTGAGGTAACAGGCCAGACCTGTTAGGGCCTAACAGCCCATGCTAAGAAACAGTTATGTTCTGAGAGAAAGAGGGAGCCATTGTAGGGTTTCTAATCTGGCTTAGGTTTAATATGATGGTTTTTACTCTAAAGGAACTAGGCTTGGTTCTGCCATTATTGCTAGGTAGACCCTCATATTTGCTGTATCAGGAGGCAAGAGCCATCTCTTTTTTTTTTCTTTGAATTCTTCATGGCATAAAGTATGGTCCAGAAAAGATGCTGCTCAGAGGGCTTTTGAAAGTTAAATTAATAGTTCAAGTGATCAAGCATTATATACACATGCTTTCAGGGGCTTTCTCTAATGAAAGAATTATTTAACTAAATCTTGCTATTGATTCTGTTTTAAAGGACTGGAACCACAGCTGTGCTCCCTGCAGTGTAGGGGTGGGGGGAGAGCGATACTGTGCACTGTTCTGAATCATGTAAAATCAGTATGTGTAGGCATAATACATTTACAGGGGATGGGCCTACAGTTGGAGCCAGCATCTGCATAAGTAACTCTTTTCCTGGTAGAGTGGTTAGTGCAAATCCACAGCAAAGCCAATTTAATGCTCCCCCCAACCCCACTGCCCTTTTTTAAGTGGTAGTTCTAGACATTGAACCAAAAAGCACATGTTTACCAGTGACCTCCCCCAGCCTCAGTTGGTTGATTTTAAGAGCTATTCTTGTCATAGGGTAGGAAAAGCTCTTTAGGGAGCACAACTGCCAGATAGACATCTTCACAGTGAGGACATTGACCCTCCCTGGAAAGTGGTGGAGATAAGTTAACAGAGTCTTTTTTTAAACCTCCTTTTAAATGACCATCAAGGGTTTTTGCCCTTCTTGAAGCTGTTCCTGGGCCTTTTGCTATACCACCTCTTCTCAGCACTGTTTTCTTACGTTCTAAACAGTTGTCCCTTCCTTGATTCCACTGTGTTCTTCCAAGGAGCACTTCCTAAGATGGGGAGGACTTACCATGATGACAACAGTATCATGTTGTCAGTTCTTAGCTCCCAGTCACCAGGATTGTTTTTCCTCTGGAAGATTAATGATATGAAACAATAAAATTCTGGACTACTTAGTGTCTCGTCTCTATAAAATGCCTGTTACCATGGAGCAGAAGGTGGTCATCTCCGTATGCTATTTTCAAAGGCTGAAGGATATATTTTGTACTTTTCCTTAACTTCTTCAGTTGTCCACTTGCTTCAATCAGTTTAACTCTGTTCATGTCCTTTACTTATAATTTTTAATCTGTGGTGCTCGGGATCTGATCCAGGATTTTACACGTGCTAGGCAAGAATAATATCACTCAGCCACACATCAAACCTCTGCTGTCCTTGTTATGATCATTATCATTACTGCTATGTCATCCTCCTCTTCTTCTTTTCCTCCTCTTCTTTATCTTCTTGTTCTTTTTTTTTTTTTTTTAAATCCAGTGGAGTTGATTTACTTGGTCATTCCCTGTCCATCCTATACTATACATCCATACTTGCTAGTATGAGTAATGTTAGAATGACCATTCTTCATTTGTTTTTGCTTTTGTTTATTAAGATACAGTATAGCCTAGGCTGGCCTTGAACCCTTGATTCTCCTTCACCTCCCAAGTGTTGGAATTAAGGGCTTACATCACTACACCTGGTTTATATTAAAATTCCCAGGCACTTTAATTCTTGACTTGAATAAATATTTGTTATAGGAGTCTAAAAATTAAACTAACTGATAAAAATTAGTTATCTTTAACATTTTGGTAGTTATTGCCAAATAGCTCTTTAGAATGATTGAATCAATTTATGAAACTTAGGCCTCAAATTTTGCATTTCCAACATATCTAATAAATGATGATCCAAAGCATGACCCTCCCTGGAGAGTGGTGGAGATAAGTTAACCAAGTCTATAGTTCTTAATACACTAAAGTATAATTATATGTCTTTTTGCACTATTCAATTGTTATTTCCTTGAGACAGACAGACAAATGATTTTCTAAACATTAATTGAGCACTCCATTGTATGTCTAGAGAAATTTGGAAATTTAAAGATGAAAAGAAAGTGTCCCTGCAGAAATGGCTCACATTCTTCTCTCAGTGTTTGTCCTTTATTACAGTGCCTAGAATTACTATGTAACTAAAATGTTTCTCTCATCTGAGGTCTAATAGTTGGTAGTATATTTTTACCAGTATTTTCAGTTTTACCAGATGAATAAAATGGGGTAGTTTTGGAATATGGACTCACTTTCTGTTTCAGCCATTGCTAATTGAAGAAGGAAGTAGTTGTCCTAAGTCTACACAGCCTGTGACTGTCATTTCATTGCTGCTGATAATGAACTTCCCATCTTTTCTTTTGTTCTTTGAATATACAATACACAGAAGTGGAAAGAGGGTGAGCCATTGGGCGCTTTACTCTACCACTTGCATCCTCTGACAGCTACCTCACATTTGCACCTAGGGCACAGAGCTTCTGTCGGATAAACATGCCTTTTGAGCAGATGCAAACTGGAATGTTGGGCCATGAGGGCAGACCCCTGGTCCCCAGCATGCTGTTTAGGACATTCAGCTTTCTCCAGCTAATCCACTTGGCTCTGATCTTCTGTCTCTCTCTTCAGCACTTATGTGTTCCGTTTGCACCGAATTAATCTGCACTTGTTTGCATGTTACTTTGTATTTTCTTCTCACATATGTATTGTTTTGTGTCCCCAACTAAAATGTGAGCTTTTTGAAGGCAGAAACCATGCCTTTGGTTTCTTTTGTATTTCCCATAGCACCTTTTACTGTGCTCAGCAGAGAGTGGGCGTACAGTATATGTTGTGGAATGACCTCCTGAGTGATCCCTCCCTGGCTGGGCCTAAGATTAAATTCCCTGAAATGGAACAGTCTTAAACAACCCAGGACAGGTATTCTCCATCTGGCATGTTGGTCGCTTCTTTCAACTTGCTATTTAAAATGGCTCCCTTCAACTTCTTTCTGTCCCCAATGTGGGGGACTTGCCACAGCTAATGATGTTCTCACTGTGTGTATTCCAGGCCAGCCTACGGACACCAGAACTGACATGGGAGAGAGTAAGATCCCAAGTTGACCATGTGATATGGCCTGATGGCAAGAGGATAGTGCTGCTGGCAGAGGTAAGACTGAGGCTGACAAGGAGCTACTCCACTGACAGGAGAGATTGCCATTCCCTGCTCCCCTCCCCCGCATGTTCCCTGATCCTTTCAACTCTGTCTCTGAAGCATAAGTTTAACTACTTTACCAGTGAATTTTACTTGTAATTGTGAAAGGTCTTTTCATTCAGCAATTAAGAACCTATTCTGGTTCCTCACTTTCACCCATTATCCTGTCTCCATGTCACTCTGCAGGTTGAGTCAGCTGATGACTATTACTGTGGAAGGAGTTAGCAGATAGAGTCAGTGCAGCTCACAGAAAGAGAATGTCTTTTGTGGGGTCTAATCAGTAAGCAAAGTAGGTATTCCTGGCTGTAACTCAGGCTGTCTTTGGTAAGCTTTGGGAAAGTCATGTCTTTGGTGCTCGTGTCTCTATTTTAGTGTCTTTGAACTGATGAACTGAACCAGCTGTGTAGTAGGTACCCAGCTTATTCTGCTAGTACTGGGTGATGGATAGTTCCCCAGCCTGTGCATCTAGCTCACACATACTCCTTTTTTCCCCCAGTGCTAGGAACTGAACTCAAGTCCTCACACATGTACACATGCTAGGCAGAAGCTCCACCACTAAGCTAGACTTTACCAGTTCTTTTTCGGGGTAAGGTCGGATAGGGGTATCATGTACATGTTACCTCTTGTGCTTGTGGAGTCAGGGGACAGCTTGCAAGAGTCAGTTCTCTCCACCATGTGGGTCTCAGGGATCAAAATCTGCCCCTCAGGTTGGCAGGCAGCAGGTCTGTTTACCTGCTGAGCCACCTCACTGGCCCACACATGTAGTCTTGATTTTCATGCCTTGTAGCCTTTATGTCATTTCGTAGGAATTTTCCTAGAGTGAAGGCTCTGCTCACCTATCCTGGGATTCCTGGGTCCTGGGGGTGCTTCTTGTTTTTCCCATGAAGCTTTCTCTTTTAAGGAAAAGGCCCCAAGTAACAAGGGGGTAAAAAGGCTTTTCCTAGGTTTCAGTTCCTTTGGTTTTGTTTCTTATTATCAAAGAAACCAAGTATAAAAATATAAACATCATTTCCTTATGTAGGGACACATACGGCCAACTTTATATGGTCTTACTGTTCTTTTTATCTTTTGTCCTCATTTAGCTGATATCCATAAATGCTTTAGGGCATGTCTGGGAAGGCATGTGTATAGATAGGCAGACAACAGGTTGTTAAATGTTTATTAATAGCCTTGACGTCAGCCCCCTGTCTGGCAACATTTCTAAAGTGCCCAGGGAGGTCCCTCTTAGCAATTTTGGTGATAAAAGCTAGCACTAAAGGTGTTTGGGGTTATACAGCTGAGCAAAAACAGTAGTCAGGTTTCCTAGGAAGCAAAGCAAGAAAGGACAGCATGGGGCAGGATTTAGCTCTCTTACTGTCTTTATTGTCTACTCAGAATTGAAGGCTGCCTGCCTTTGGAGCAGAGAGACAAACTGAGAAGCACAGAAATCGTCACAGCTTCCTAAATCCATAGTTGTCTCCCTCTTAGCCTGGAGAAATTGCTCCTTACCTTGAATCACTCCTTTCCTAAGATGGTCAAAAGAATGCCAACTCTTAGAAGAAGGGTATTTTGCTACAGAGATTGGGGAAATTGAGAGAAATACAAGCCTTTGCACGGTGATCAGTGTCCTATGACTGCCTTTATTCCTTTTTATATAGTCCTAGAAATTTAGAACATTTATCAAATTTTCAGTGCTTTCTTTTGGATATTTCCAAAGAAGACATGCAAATGGCCTACCAACAAAGGGGGAAATGTTCAGCATCACTAGTCATCAGGAGAATGGAAATTAAGCCACACTGAGGTATTACTTCATCCCAGTAAGAATGACCATTATCAAAGAGATAAAAGATAAATTATGAGCCGGGCAGTGGTGGCACATGCCTTTAATCCCAGCACTTGGGAGGCAGAGGCAGGTGGATTTCTGAGTTCGACGCCAGCCTGGTCTACAGAGTGAGTTCCAGGACAGCCAGGGCTACACAGAGAAACCCTGTCTCCAAAAAAAAAGATAAATTATGAAAAACAGGATGAGCTTAAAAACGTAACAACAAAACTATTGTGTGTTCCCGTCATCCTCTTGTCACACATCACAAGAAAACAAATCAGCATGTCAGACACATGCACTCCCTTCCTCATTGTAGGCTATTCACATCAGCCCCTGAGGGAGTGGGACTGACTGATGGACATGTGGTACATGCAGTGGATACTGTTTTTACCATAAAGGAAACTCCTGTCATTTGTTAGTGTGATGTAATGTTAAGTGAAGTCAGCCAGGCATAGACAAGTAATGCGTATTCTCAATCCCATATAATCTATAAACATTAGTTACAGGCCAGAAGTGGTGGTGCATGTCTGTAGTCCTGGCACTCAGGCAATGGATGCAGAAGAATTAGGAGTTCAAGATCAGCTTTGGCTACCTAGTAAGTTTAAAGACAGCTAGGGGTACATAAGAAGACTATCATCACCAAAAGAAAAGGTTAAATCTAGCATGATTCATAATATCAAGTAAATATAAATCAACAAGAGAATGCCCAAGTAAGCAGACTACCACTGTTCAGTGGATTTGTGAGCCTGGTGTCCAATACAGTGATCTCATAGAAGTGAGAAGAATGAATACTGGTAAGCCGGGCATTAATCCCAACAGTTTAGGAGGCTGAAGCAGGAGAATTGAGAGTTAAAGGCCAGCCTGCAGTTACATAATGAGTCTCTATCTCAGACGCACGCGCGCGCGCGCACACACACACACACACACACACACACTTACTTGCCGGGAGCTTGGAACTTTGGGCAGTTGGGGTTCGGCAGAGGCTAATCAGTGGATGTTGAGTTTTAGGTAGCTAGGAATGTAAATAGTTCTGGCATACTGTCAGTATACTGTGACTATAGGTAACAATTATATACTAGACATTTTGAGAAGCTACAAGAAAGGATTTAAAGATGTTAAGTGTTTGAGGAAATAGATATACGTACTCTTGTATTGAAACATTATATGGTATCCTATAAGTAGTATAATTTTTGCTTTGATATATCAGTTAAAAATACATTTTTGGATAAAAATCTTAAAACATTTAAAATATGGTGGCTCATAACTTTGATCCCAGCACTTGGGAGGCAGAGGCAGAAGGATCTCTGTGAGTTTGAGGCCAACCTGGTCTACATAGCAAGTTCTAGGACAGCCAAAGCTATACAGAGAGAGACCCTATCTCAGAAAGAAAGAAGCGGGGGAGGAAGGGAAGGAGGGAGGGAGGGAGAAAGAAAGAAAAGAAAAAGGAAATAAAATAAATTTAAAAGGATATTAATCAATTCTTTTGCGAGCACCTGCTTTTTCTAGCAATCTCAATTGGGAAGGAATTGGAAGTTGGCTGTCATTCTTCTGTCACTCCTCAGAGGCCACCAAGTGTCCTAATGCCCTGTTCTTTACTTTTGATAACCAGGGCCGTCTACTGAACCTAAGCTGCTCCACAGTGCCTACATTTGTGCTCTCCATCACTGCTACCACTCAGGTAAGCTCTGCAGTGGGGCAAGAGTGGGCTGAAGAGAGCCCTCAGAGAACCTGGATTCCACAGCTTTGAAAGGCATAGCAGCATTCATGTTTCTGCTTTTTAGGCTCTCGCCTTGATAGAACTTTACAATGCTCCTGAGGGTCGCTATAAGCAAGATGTGTACCTGCTACCCAAGAAAATGGGTAAGTTGTTCTTTCTTCCCCATTCTTAGCAAATTAGTTCACTGTCATAAGCTTAGAGGCATTGACTTCTTGTGGGGTGGGCGGGGAGAGGAGGGAAAAAGCCATATCTTTACCATATAAATTAAGAGCTGGGACTCTAGACTCTATTCCAAGGTGGTTTGTGTTAATTTTCATACAGGTTTTTCTAGGGAGGGTCTTGCATTTTGCTATGATTTGGAGTACTTAACCTGAGACTTATTTTGTTAGGGCCGATTGCACTGTATCTCATTGTATGCTTTGAGACTGGGAATCACAGTGTAGTCAAGGCTGGCATTGAACTCGCTCCTGTGTCCAGTCTGGGATTACAGCGTGTACCATTATGTCTGGCCTACCAACTGAGTTTTAAAGATTTCCTCTTTTAAGGCATCATGTGTGTAAAAATCTCAAAGGAAGGAGAAAGCATTTACCCCTAAAAAAGAAGATCTCTGACCTTGTGATATCTGGTTTGTTTCAGTTCTAGGGTGCTAAATAGCCTTTTAAGGGATATAGGTTCCTGTTAGAGTTAATTATGTAGGTGACTGGTATAATAGAAACACTAAACTGTGTTAAATTTTTAAAGAGCTTGTCTCAGTCACCTAGGTGATACATTGTGTTTATAAACTCAGGAAATAAATCAGCTCTGGTTTTGCTGTTATAAGTTGCTATATTGTCCCTTTCGTACAGTTTGGATGGGTCTGGTATGGTGGCACAGGTCTTTAATCCCAGTACTCAGGAGGCAGGTTTCTGTGAGTTCAAGGCCAGCCTTAGTCTACATAGTACATTTCAAGACAGCCAGGGTTACATAAAGAAACTATGTCTCAAAAGAAAAAAAAACAACAACAACAAATGAATAGAACAGTCTGTAGTCTCTTAGTGGGTATGATGAAGCTGTAAATACAATATATTCAAAAGATGTAAAATTACTAAAGCAAAACATACATTTCTAGATCTTCCCCCCAATTCCCATGGGTGTTAATTTCTCCAGAACATATATATAGTTTTCTAGTATAGTGTAGTACAGATACCAAGGCAAAACTAAAGGTTGAGTTTCCCATTTCAAGTCCTGTGCTGTCCCATCACTTCCTTCTTTTCTGGGGAAAAGGCTTCAGGGTAGAAAGAGTCACCGGAAGTCAAGTCACTGGAACTGAAGCTAAAAGTAACCATTCCTTAGAGCTGAGGACCTAAGAGCAAAAGTCAACCATTTTCCATCACCTCCAAGAACTAGAACATGTCTTCCAATTATTTAAGGCCTAGATTGAGGAGAACAGCCAGATAGGAAGCATGAATGCTTATCCCGTCTGTGGTCCTTCTAGATGAGTACGTGGCAAGCCTGCACCTGCCCACCTTTGATGCCCACCTGACAGAGCTGACAGATGAACAAGCCAAGTATCTGGGACTCAACAAGAACGGGCCCTTCAAGCCTAACTACTACAGGTGCATTGGGCTCCCCAGAAATCAGAGAAGGCTGGGTAGTGAAGAGCTTCCCAGAGCATAGCTGATCACCAGCTGATCATCTTTTACCACATACCTTTACATGAACTCAGGAAAATAACACATTTCCTCCATGTCTCCCACCTCAGAATACTCTGAGATCTTCTTTAAACATTGGTGCTCTCTACCGCCCCGTCCTAACCCATAAATACTAGCCTTTTAAAATTACATTTTTGTTATTTATCTTGTGATTGTGTATGGAGGTGGAGGTGGGTGCATGCTCACAGTGCATGTGCCCTGGTTGCATGTGTGGAGGTCAGAGGATAACCTGTGGGAGTAAAGCCTTCCTTCTCCCGTATGGGTCATGGGGGGATTGGCAAGCTTGCTGCAGGTGCTTCCCTGCACTGAGCCTTCTCTTTGGCCCACGGCCTTTTTTCACTGGTATGAAAAAGAGCCACAGATATATATATGCTTACCACGTACACTAGAAAAGCCCTTGTCTCCCTGTTACACCTTTAGGCAGGCTCCTTATGTTCCAGCCCCACCAGCAGATAACTCAGTTTCAACTTTCATTTTCCCTCCAGGTATTAAGTTCCTGTAATGCAAGCCAGAGACGTGTTAAGGGATAGAACCAAGCCTTTTCTCCACTACTATCCAAGGAAGAACCCAGCAAGCTGCTTCTCTAATCAGAGCTGCCCGCCGTGCTCATCCTATGTGTTAGGTTATTTATTTATTAAAATCTAGAATCCTGTGCCTGTAGCCTTGGCCCAGAGTGTGGTTACTACTCCTGGGGCCGTGAGAGCCACAGAGGACAGGCTGAGGAAGGAAAGAAATGGGCTAACCATTCCTTGTGCATCACTCGCATTATTGTCCATTAATGGAATCCTCAGCGATGGCCATTTTTCTTTCCAGGCTCAGGAGTTAGTTCAGGGATGCCAGACTCCTTGTTACTTAGGGTTTTCTGGAATAAATTTCAGCAGCTGCCTTTCTCAAAGCTTTGGTCCTTTCCCAGGTGAGGCCTTTTGGAAGCCACTGAATTAACAAGGCTTGAATTCTCAGCCTTGATAGTTACTGTCACTGCCTTCCTTAGAAAAAGGCTGGTGAGGCAGGAGTGGTAAGGTCTTGTAAGCTGCACCAAGAACTCAGCTGTACCTGTGTCCGTGCCTACTGGGATCTCTTCTCTTACCCAGGACTCTTTTCTTCTCCTTGAATACTATATCCATTTCAGTGCTTTCTGGTTCTAAGAGGGTTGTGATTCCATGATCTTAACAGCTCTGGTGTTGGCCAGGCATTTGTTTTACTTTCTAACCCTACTAAACTCTGCTCAGGAAGTAGCCAGCCAGCTCCACTGGGACCCATAGATCTGCTTCCTTCCCGTTTAACTGGACTGTTTCCTAGGAGGCCCGTAGACTGGCACTGTCAGAGGAGAGCTCCATGTGGATAGTGCTTCTGTTGTTTCCTGAAATGGCCTCTGGAACTGAGTTGGCAAAGATGTTTGCTAGAGATTTGGGAGCTTGAGACTTTAGACTAGGGCTCAGCTTGGTATCCTAAGGAAGCACGGCTGTCTGTTTTCCAGGAAAGACTTTGCAGCCTGGCTGCAGAACACAGGAGGCTCTGTAAGTGTGCCCAGATGAGGAAACCTAGTTTGAGGGTTAGTTCAGTGGTAAGCACTTGCCTGGCATGGATAAGGCCCTGTGCTCAGTCACTGGGAACTAGGGAAAGGGATGGGGCACTAGTTTGAACCTCATCAGACATTCATCCCTTTGGCTGTTGGCCTCGGTGAAAGTGAAATCTGCAATCTGATAGCTTATCTTTCTTCGCTGTTGCTATACCGTTGTGATCCGGCCCCTTCTGTTTAAGGATTCTGTTTCAGAGAGTTTCTTAAGTAACTCCACCATTATAAAATAGTAATGTAAACAGTGTGGAGTTTCTCATTCTACCCAAGAGTTGGATATTCTTTGGAGATGGACTGAGTGGTTTCGAGGTTTCCACTGGGATCAGTTGGTTTCAAGAATTAAAATCTGGAGTGACCCTAGGAATCTTGAGTTGAATGAGTCCCTCTCATGGCCCTCCGCACTGAGAAGTCTCCTGTTTGTTTCCCATGTATCTCTTACATTGTTCTGCTTCAAAGTCTCAAGACCAAGATCATTCAAACAGAGGATACCCAGAATCACTAAAACTTTCATCTAGATGGTCTCCCCTGGTTCCACCATCTCCACTGCCCCTTGGTCTTTGTGTGTGCCCTGGAAGCTAGTCTGGAAGTGTCCTTATTTTCTAAGATAGGGAAACAGAACTTGGGTAGGTGGCTGTTTGCCTTATGAAATGGTGGTATACATTCTGGCTCACCCCAGAAGATGGACTCTTCACAGGGCACCATCTGTGGCTATATTCTGTTGTGTAAGGAAGATCATAAACACTGAAGATTTTACCAAGACAGTCAATTCTGTTTGCCTCATTCTGATTTCTGTATTAGTAGAATGCATCACTCGCCTACTATCATCTCTGTATTGGTTTTTTGTTATTGTTGTTGGGGTTTGTGGTTGTTTTGAGATAGTCTCACTCCGTAACTGAGGCTAGACTCAAAGTCATGGCAGTCTTCCTGCCTTGGCCTCCTGAGGCTATGTGCTGCCATGCCTGGCCTCTTAATTGAATCTCTTTAACAAAAGATTCATTTCTCCATGCCTCATCTTATGTCCAGAGCAGATTCCATTAGGCAGGTATCTGGCTTGGGCTCCAAATCATAACCTGGTGATTTTCTACAAAGCCTTGCTGTCTACAGAGCTCCCTATGGCTGGTACTTATACAGTACACCCTGCCGCCACAGGGAAGAGATCTGATCTAAATAAAAAAGGAGCCACATGGGTTTCTAAGTAACTTGCACCTGGCTGCCCATAGTGAGGTATCTGCCTGTGAGTTGCAGATGGCATCTATTCCCTTCTCTCTCAAGACTTCTTATCATCAACCATTAAGAAAGTAGCCAGAAATAAGGATGTAAGTCAGTGATAGGACACTTGATTAGCATGTGCCAGGCCCTGGGGTGAATCCCCAGTACAGCAGGCTTATGGAGAGTTGGGAACAAAGAAAGAAGGTAGCCCATGACTCCTCTCTAGATTCTGCCCTATTATTGGAACCAAACCATTGTTCCCTCTAACCTTGGAATAAAAGCAAAGTTCTTCTTATTCCAACTCTTCCTCTTACAAGCACCCTAGCTACCAGGAGACAAGGAAACGAAGGCTGATTGTCTGTGGTTATATGACCCTGGGCAGAGGGGAAATAGACCATTTATCTACAATGAATTTGTGCTACTTCAAGGTTTTCTTGCTGTCTTAGTAGAAATATTGTTTCCTTTCACTTGTTAAACAAAAATGCCTCTACTCTGCCTTCCCTCTGCCCTCCTCCCCCTCATGTTTCCCTCCTGGGAGATCAAGGCTCCCCATGGCTACACACTCCTGCAAAGCTTTTCTTGCTGCTTAGCTTTTCTCTGAACAGATCTGAGATTGCTGCTCCTGTGGTTTCCTCAGAAGTAACTTTTGTCGTGGTTTTAAAAAAATCAGAATGTATTGTTGCATTAAGCTTTTTTAATAAAGGAAAATTATGGAAAGAAAATAGGTAACACCAGCAAATTATATATTGACATTGACAAGTCTAAACATATATACATATATATGTAAAACACATACATATCTATACAAATAATCATCTAGTTCTTACTGTCATCTTACTGAAAGGAACAAAGCCTCTAAGGATCACCAGTTCTGAGAAGCTCTTGGAAATCTATATGTCTGAAGTGATTGTATTAGATCAGCAATAATGACTATTGTAATCTCAAAAAATAAAGGATTCTTAAAACTGATCTGTGTCCTGAGAATTCCACTTGCTTCTGTGAACTATGAATTCAGAGATGAGAGGTATGTGGGCAAAAAATAACAATGCTACCTGCTATGGGATGAAGATGTGAAAAGCTGATGCAGTTACCAGCAGGTGTGTTGGAGTGACCATCACCCTGAGAGTCTTGTTTTACACTGAGACACTGCTAACAAGTACCTTGTCCCTCCCCCAACACCCCTCCTTGACCCTCACCTGGCTATGGGTATAAGAAGCACGCCTCTGAACCACAACCTTGAAGAGGTGAAGACTGTGAGATTAAGATTAAAAACAAAAACCTAAAGCATCGATCTAGGTCACCCAATTCCAGTGTGTCACCTTGAGTCTGACTGTATCCAGCCATAGGAAAGAGGAAGGGAGGTAGGGAGGGAGGGAGGAAGGAAAGGAAGGGAGGGAGGGAGGGAGGAAGGAAGGAAGGAAGGAAAAGAAAAGGGCCAGGTAGAGGTTTATCTTTTAAATCAGGAACTAGAATATGAGTCCAGTTGCCTGTGCGGTCTCAGCCTTTGGTAGGGTAGCCATTAGGGATAATTTGGGAACTGTGTATTCTTTTATCAATGTTAAAGTTATATTAGCCTGACCGGGCAGTGGTGGCGCATGCCTTTAATCCCAGCACTTGGGAGGCAGAGGCAGGTGGAGTTTGAGGCCAGCCTGGTCTACAGAGTGAGTTCCAAGACAGCCAGGACTACACAGAGAAACCCTGTCTCGAAAAACAACAACAAAAAAGTTTTATTAGCCCATTGTATTTTTTAAAAATATATTGCTTAAAGTAGGACGGGAGAGATAACCCAGTAGTTAAGAGTACTGGCTGTTTGTTCAGATGACCCAGGTTCAATTCCCAGCACCTATATGTTCAGCTCCTAGTGACCCAACATCCTCTGCTGGCACTGCAATATACTCTTAAAAAAAAAGAAAAGAAAAAGGAAAGGATGATATACTGCTTGAAGATACTAGTGCACACTGATTATTGCACAACCTCCAGTTCCAGGCCCTGTACAGCCTCTGCTGCATCATGTGCCTCATGTGCTCTGTTTTATCCTGTCTGCCTACTAGTCTAAAAAACATGGTACTTAAGACTTCCTGCAACATATTCGTAGGCATCTTAGGACTAGGTACCATCTATTTAATGAAGTATTTTACCTTTGTGAATTAGCATGCTTAAATAGAGAAAGGAGTGTGTTTTATGTCTATTTTTACCATCAACCTTCCATCAGAAGCCTGAGTTTGGAAGTAAAAATCTGAGTTTTGGGACATGGGAATTTGGTAGTATAGTGTTATGGGGTTTTTTTTTTATTATTGTTTCAAGGTGTTGTTTTAAATTATGTATCTGTGTATGGGTATGTACATGTGAGTACAGGTGCCTGTGGAAGCCAGAATTGCCTACAGGTGGTTGTGAGTCACCTGATGTAGGTACTGGAAACTGAACTCAGGTTCTCTGGAAGAGCATCTAGTGCTTTTAACCACTGATCCACCTATACTAGCTCCAGTAGTCCAGATTTTAAAATACTGGCAGCATAGGCCAGCCTGACATTATGTCCCAGATACACTTCTGGTTGTTTCTGTGGCCAGGGGTATTCATGATTGTCACTTATGTAAATATGCTGAATTGTCTACAGTTTCAAAGTTTTTGTTTGATTGAAGTTTCTTATGACTTCATCCAGTTTTTCCCCAGACCTTCCTCTTCATGACAAGTTCTGAACATCTATCTGGGCTTATATTGAGCAGACATATGTCCATTGCTGTTTTACCGTTTGCTAAGAAAAGATTACATTCTGATTCTTAGACATCTTCAAATTTTCAAGTCCCATCTCTGAAAGTAAAGCCAGATGGAGCTCTAGGCTCAGCAGTTGCCTTTAGATAGAAGCCATGGGAGAAGATTTCCTCAGTCCCACTCCAAACACATCAGTCTTTGCCCTATGATAAGCAGGAAAAGGAAGAAGGCCTCAAAAGGAGACCCTGTGAGGATGTTACTGACAGGCTGGACTCACCAGAGAATCATTTCTGGGACTGTCAATCCTAGAGTCCTAAGTGTCAATCTGACTGCTTAAGACGACAAGTACAGGAGAGATAGACAATGAACTCTTTAGTAAGAAACCCAGTAGGGATAAACTGGGCATGGATTGTAAATTTTAATGTAGATTGTACATTTTTAAGAGTTTTAACAAATTATACCCTGAAAACTTCCAAAAGCAAATAGTTTGTGCCTTGAGCCAAAGACTTTTCTTGGAAATTCACATGAGTTTATTTACAAAGCCAAGGCATTGCAACAGGAGACTTTTGCTCCCCAGGGGACATGTTGCAATGTTTAAAGGCATTTTTGGTTGTCATAACTAAGGGGAAAATGCTACTGGCATCTTTTGGGGACAGCCAAAAGCTTAAAACGTATGGATACTCTCCCATAATTTTCTTGCCCAAAATGTTAATACACCATAGATTGTGAACCCCTGTGTCAAACATACAGAAATGTGGTATGCAAAGCTGATGAAGAGCGCCAGGCACAGTGGTATACACCTGTAATCCCAGAACTTTGGACACAAGAAGATCAGAAGTTCAAGGTCATCTTCAGTTAAACCATGTTTTAAGCCAGCCTGAGACTCAAAAAGAAAAAAAAAAAAATTACAATGAAGCTTGGCCCTACAAAGAAGCTGACATCCACAATGGAGTAGGAGTGGGACTGGAAAACATGAAATGTTGGGACCAAGAAAAATACCCAGAAATTTCCAAGGAATATGGTCTTGGTTGATGTCCCCCCACCCCCACCCC
>JADRCD010066314.1:0-13659 GCA_019843815.1 Montemys delectorum | reverse complement strand
TACAAAGGCTCTGCTGAAGGTACATTGGAGTAAAATCTTGTCTGAAATTAAACAGTATATATGAAAGCACATTTAAACCATGAGGACAATTCACAAATTAAATACTTTGAATTTTGAGGTTTGAATAAAAATGACTCCCCTAGACCTTGTTACAGTAGGTGTGACTTTGTTGGAAGAAATGTGTAAGGGTGGATTTTAGGTTTTAAATGTTCAAGCCAGACCTACTGCCTTGCTCTCTCTTCCTGCTGTTTGCCTATCCAGATGTAGAACTCTCAGCTCCTTCTCCAGTACCATGTCTGCCTGCATGCCACCATGCTTCCTACCTCGATAAGAGACTAAACCTCTGAACCTGTAAGCTAGCCTCAATTAAAGGTTTTTCTTTTTGAAAATTTATTTATTTTATTTATTTTTTACATTCCAGATTTTATTCCCCTCCCAGTCCTCCATCAGACTGTTCCACATCCTATACCTCCTCCCCGCCCCCTGTCTCCATGAGGATGTCCCCACTCACCCCACCCTCCACCCCACCATACCTCTGAAAACCTTGGGGCCTCCAGTCTCTTGATGGTTAAGTGCATCTTCTCTGAATGAATCCAGACCCAGCAGTCTTCAGCTGTATACATGTTGGGGGGCCTCATATCTTCTGGTGTGTGCTGCCTGGTGTGATCCAGTGTCTGTGAAATATCTGGGGTCCAGGTTAATTGAGACTGCTGATCCTCCTACAGGGTCATCCTCCTCCTCAGCTTCTTCTAGCTTTTCCTTAATTCAACCACAGTGGTCAGCTGCTTCTGTCCATTGGTTGGGTGCAAATATCTGCATCTGACTCTTTCAGCTATTTGTTGGGTGTTTTGGAGGACAGTCATGATAGGTCCCTCTTTGTGAGTGTTCCATAGCCTCAGTAATAGTGTCAGGTCTTGGGGCCTCCCCCTGAGCTGAATCCCACTTTGGGCCTGTCGCTGGACCTTCTTTTTCTCAGGCTCTTCTCCATCCGAGCATTTCTTTCAGAAAGGAACAATTATGGGTCAGAGTTTTGACTGTGGGATGGCAACCCCACCCCTCACTCCATGCCCTGAAGCCCTGAGTGCCAGAAGAATGGAAACAGGCAACCTTGGGAGGTAGGAGGTTGGGGGACCCTCCAGAATGTACCAGAGATATGGGAGGTGAAAGACTCTTAGGACTCAAAGGGAGGGACCCTGGATGAAATGCCCTTCAGTGGGGAGAGGGAACTTGTAAATGTTTTTCTTTATAAGAGTTTTTTTCCATGGGGTTGGCGAGATGGCCCAGCAGGTAAGAGCATTGACTGCTCTTCCGAAGGCCTTGAGTTCAAATCCCAGCAACAATGTGGTGGCTCACAACCATCCATAAGGAGATATGACGCCCTCTTCTGGCTCATCTGAAGACAGCTACAGTGTACTTAATAATAAATAAAAGCAAGCAGGTACTGAGCTAGCAGAGTTGACTGGAGCAAGCGGGGCCAACCAGATCAAGCAGGGTTGACTAGAGAGAGTGAGCAGAGGTCCTAAAATTCAAGTCCCAACAACCACATGAAGGCTCACAACCATCTGCACAGCTACAGTGTACTTACATACATGAAATAAATAAATAAATCTTTTAAAAAAAAAACTTTTCCATGGCCAAGCTGTCTCTTCAGAGCAATAGAAACTGCAACTAAGACATAAGGTAAATTACTACAAAAGTTGTATTTATGTATTGGAATTCTCTTCACTCATTCCTCCTCCAGCTCAATCCAGGAGGCCTAGTGGCAGAAGGTACCAGTGTATTTATTCCATCGACATTTACTTGTTATATGCCAGATATTGGAATTGTGTTTGGGATGAACTGTACATGATACCTTCCTTGGCAGAACTCACTATCCAGTTTCTGGAATTTGCAGCGTCTGGAACTACTCACAGTGACCCACCAATGCCTAAATGCAGGATTGTTGTAGTTGCCATTTTAAGGCTCCTATTATGCTTCACCTATTGATGGAAACTCTGAATGGGACCTGTAGCAATGGGGAGAATATATGTGACTTTGCCAAGTCGAAAGAAATGGGAAAAAAAGAAGCAGTAAGATCAAATATAAGTCTATTGCACAACTCATAAATACCTATTTGATTTGCACACCCACCCTGACAATGATGTACTAAAGTGCATACCTAGGAAGGAGTTGAGTTTAAATCAAACCTAGTAGCATCTATCATCAAACCACATACTGGTTACTGAAATAACTAATGAGAGATTCACAGATAGCTCTGGGTGTTGACGGGAAAGGGGCATAAATGACTCTATGAATGAAGAATAACTGACTGAAACAACTGAAGCAACAAAGCTCTTGGAGCAAGCAGCAATAAGGAGGAGGCCTGGGGTCAGGCACTGTCATAAACTACCTTTTGCATAATGATAACAACACATTCAAGTATGAACTATCACCTGATGTCTAGCAAAATACCAAACTTCATAAAACAAGATACAACATTGGTGCCTATTAGATCTTCCTATATCACCATTATTCCTTGAATGTTGATATGCATTCTAGATTATTAATCCTGTTTAACAATAACTTATTGCAAAATAGACATATAAAAACCATTAGAATTACAGACAAAGCTTGTATTGCTCCATTTAACTTTTTCTTTTAAAATAAAACATGACATAGCCAAACATAGACGAGAGATATTTTAAAATTCATAATTTAAACAGCAGTATGAACAATAGCTAAAAGATGTATAGCCTTAAATGAAACAAGGGTTTTTGCAAACTTAAATAAAATAGAAAGTTCTTCCATGGGTGATGCTAATTCTCCAAATAGAACACATTGTTTTTGCTTTGTAATATTCTACATTAAAGCTCACATTAATTCTCTAAACATGACTCAACACACAATAGCCTTGCATTTCAATATTTGGAGTAATAGTTGGTTATGTCAGAGAATAAAGGTTATTACTTGATATAATCTCTACATTATCTTTTTACATATAATCTTTTATTAAATGTTCCTTTCCAGTATCAAAACTGACCTTTTGCAGAAATCTCTACACCAGAGCAGAAATTGGTTTCATAAGGCAAAGGGGATATTAAAAAATAACAGAACTTTTCAGGAGTGACTATTGCCACTGGGTGTTGGATTTTGCTGCTTTTATATGTTGTTAATTTCCTGAAGCTATAATTAATGTCCAAAAGTGAACTTATTAAGTCAATTGATAAGAAATGCTAATCAACTAGATTGATTAAAAACTGAGACATATGTCAATACTCTTGCACATGGATAATAAATTTAAAAATAAATAAAACAAAACTCAAGAAGAGAGAACTTCCAACTTACTATGGTTCTATACTCTAAATTCACCTCCTACCCTCACTTTAAATTGTCTTGTTAAGGGCTAGAAGTATAGTTCAATGGTAGAGCACTTGCCTAGTATACATGAGGCTATGGGTTTGATCTCCACTATTGCAAATAAATACTAACAGAATAGATAAAATGGTTTATTTAGAAAACAATCTAGAGATAGAGAATAAATAGACTTCATTTTTTTATGTTGATGCTATGTCCTTTCCTCCTCCATCAATATTCATGGGACTCCATTTCTGGTATACTTCTTCTGGCTTTAAAATACTTAAAAGTACTATTCAATTTTTCTTGTTCTTGGGAAGTAATGAAGTTCATTGGATATTTTTAGACAAGATAAGAAGATAGATCTGTAAAATTTGGAAAAAGAACATTTATTCTGAGGAAAAAAATTATGATAAACCAAACTTAGGTCTTATATTATAAATACTAGTAGAGAAAAACAAAGAATAACACAGAAGAAGGAAGAGGAGGAGGAGAAGAAGGGACCAATGTCATTAAAGAAAAACAAAAGAAAACCCCTTCCCAAGCTGCACATGGTGACAGACAATGGTACTAGTGGTGAAGAAGCTTGTTGTAATATACACTGACAGGCTGATGGCATCATCTGGGTAGATTTTCCTCAACACTGAGTCATCATATAAGTAGTCAATTCTTGCCATAGCCATTCCATCCTTATCATAAAAATGAAGTCTTGTATCAACTAACGTTATGATCCTTCAAATGTTTCCTGTTTCTTTGAAGCATCAGACAAATAAAGTCAGAAAGTCAAATTGTTCTTTGAGTTGCAAATAAACTCTCCTTTCTCCCAAACCCACGTAAGCATATCTTGCACCTTATAATGCTCTCTTATATCTATGCCTATAAGGTACCTCTATTCTTAAAGAAGAGACATTCCAAGTTCAAATTAGGAACTGAAAAGCGTTTGTGAGTTAAAGGTAGTTTAAGCAACTCTGAAGGGTGATACAAAATGTCATGACTTGAAGTGTATTCATGAAGCACAGATATCAGCATCCGCTGAGAGCTTGTTAAAATGTGAACTCTCTGGCTCCTTCTCAGACCTACGAGACCAGAATCTGCATTTTAACAAGATCCTGGGATGTTCAATGAATATTAAAATCTGAAACGTTCTGATTTTAGGGCTGAGAAGATGGTTCAGCAGGTAAAGTGCTTGCTGTGCAAACATTTGGGCTGGAAATTACATATCCCACAAGGCCCACATAAAAGCTGAGTGGATGTGGTAACCAGCCTATGCAATACACACACACACACACACACACACACACACACACACACACACACACACAAATGAATATACACATGCACACACATACAAAGGCAAAAATGAAAATAAAGGCAGTGGCTGCTGAGAAAAAAAGCAGTCCCTCCAAGCCTACCCAGACACAAGTGCAATAGGAATTCAACCAAAGACCTTGAAATATTCTCAACTGCAGGCATATACTTCACTTCAAATAGGGGTCATAACATTTCACTCCACAATTTGAGAAAAAATTTTAAGAAAACATAACTAGTTGAAAGCCTAAAGTCATATGTGCCTGCTTGTTCTGATTCCACAATTCCAGTCTTCCTAGCACCTTAGCCTATCTTCCCATGGAAGGCAAGAATAACCTAGGCTGGGGAAAGGAACCAATGCCCACACACCCCAGTCCTTACTGAAGCCCAAACCCAAGAGCAGACCCACCGAGAAAAGAAAATACTATTTCCTCAAGCCAAGGTTTCTACAGCCAGATCTTAAAGCTCTTCTCCTGTATATGAGGACTATATGGACTTGTTAAGAGAGTAAATTCTGAGTTCAAGTCCCAAATTTTTCATTTATTGTATGGCCATAGACAATAATACAATTGCTCACTTTCTACATATGGAGACTGACCATAGTATTTTCTGCCTTGTAGAGGAACTGTATGGATTAAATAGATCAGCAAGTGTGTGTGTGTGTATGTGTGTGTGTGTGTGTGTGTGTATGTGTGTGTCTGTGTTTCTGTGTCTGTGTGTGTGTGTGTGTGTGTGTGTGTGTGTGCACGTGCGTGTGCGTGTGCGCACAAAGTGGAAACTTCTGGTTTGGAAAGTCAGTTATGTCAAATGATGTTTTGCTGGGGCACACAAGTGAAAGGATGTTTTGCCGGAGCAGACATAGGTGAAAGGATGTTTTGACATAGCAAACATATGAAAGGACCCATGATGAAGGAGTATGAATATGACCCCAGAGACGGTAGGAGAGGAGCACTGAGCATTGCTTTGGTTTGCTCTACCTCACTATTCTTTGCTAACTACACACATGTATTTCTTACATGTTCACCTTACAGCTTTGTTGAGCTCAACTGTGGTAACACCGTCATTGAGAGAGACTTACCAAAGAACTGCTCCTGAGATTCCTGTGGCAGCTTGCCTCTTCTGGACAATTGGCAAGCCTGGCGGTTATGTCAGGATTAAACTACAGCTGCTGGTTCCTTCCTGGTGTCTGTCTGCTGAGAGGACTGGACTGTAGCTGCCAGCTCAGGGTTCATGTGTAGTATCTGTCTGCCTAGTGGACTGGTCTGCAGCTACTGAGTCATATTTGGTGTTTGCTTCAGGACTGAATTACTGAGGAAGAAAATTGAGCTCATCTCCAAAGAACTATTGCTGAACAGGTCCACTTCCCCCACATCCTAATAAATTTTCTCTTCCACTACCTCTGCTGGGTGGTGGGCTAGAGGAGAGGTTGAACCCTTATTAAAGTAGATTTCAAACAATTTATGCCTGCGTGCATGCGTGCATGTGTGTGTGTATGTGTTGGGGGGCACACATGCATGCATGTTGATATTGTAATGGATCTCTAGCAATGCTGGCACATAGGAAGAACTCAAAACACCCACTGCTATTATGATCATCACTATCATTATCATCATTATCATTACCATTATCACTAGAGATCTTCTAGTTTAACCCTAAATTAGCATTCTCTGGCTAGAATTGTTCAACCACACACATATTACACTGTTTTGCATTAGTCAATGCCTCTCTATCTTATCAAGAAGCAGATTCCTCCCTCTTCCTCTTTGTTTAAAAGAAAAGGAAGTGTGTAAAGTCTCATTTTGGGGCCCCTAGGAAGGAGTTTTGTGATAAGCCTGAGTAAAATCAAGTTGTAGAGTCCTGATGCCAGAAAAGGCCTCTAGTAGACCAGGATGGTCACTCTGTTCATGTAGAAATGACTTAGTTACTCCACATTGAGCCATCAAACCTCATTCCTTTCCAAAGACCTCTAAGCTCCCTCCATTTAATAATTCATTCTAGCATTTTAAGTGAACTCACTTTCCAGTTTGAGGTTAGAGCTATGGGGAAATTAGAACATTTTCCAGTCTTTGTCTGAATTCTCCCAGATTGTCATTTTTCTGTGTCAAAAGATATAAATACATTTAGAGCTCTCTAATGATCACCTCACTTATCTCTGGCTTCAAGTCCTCTTAGCCAAATGCATTCTGACCTTTTCTGTACTGCTTCCACTGCCACTGCCACTGACAGGACACTATTAGGACCAAGAAGTCAAGCTAATCCCATCCTAGTTGATAAGTAGCAAACAATAAATTGAAAAACAGCCTTTTTCTAACCATCAAACTTTAACTCTTTGGTGGTTAAAGTTGTTCTGATTGCAGTTTTACATATTTCCATTTGTTCTTCAATAATTTTTAAAATGTAGAATGAGATGTTGAGCCAAAAAAAAAAAAAAAAAAAAAAAAACCTGAGGACAAGAAGATCGCAAGAAGAGAGCCAGGGAGAAGGGTCATGGGTAAACTGCATGTATTCCTAGTACTGGGAAGAAAGAAACAAGAGGGTCCTTGGGGCCAGTCAACTTAGCCAAATTGAAAAGTTTCAGCTCCAGTAAGAGGTCCTGTATCATAAAATACGATGGACAATCATTAGGGAGGCATCTAACACCAACCTCTGGCCTCTACACACAAGCATGCATACACAAATATGTACACACACACACAAATACACACGTGCACATGTATGTGCACACGAGAGAGAGAGAGACAGAAAGACAGAGATAGACTAAAAAAGAGACATAAACAACTGAGATCAGATACACACACACACACATACACACACACACACACACACACACACACACACACACACCAAAAAACAGGCCCTATTCCTGTCATTTATTGTACCTGAGGGCTGAGGAGATATGATTCCCTACAATCTCTAAACTGAATTCTGGAGAAGGAGGTATAGGGATCATATAGTAATCCATCCTCATACATGGCAGAGTAGGCTAAGCAGAAAATTTCATATCTCTTTTATGAAAAAGAGTGCCTCTCTTTCTATACCCTTGAGCAAAGTCTTATATCTTCCTCAAAATCATCACGATCTGTCATTCCACAAAGTATTGTTATGATCAGAAAAACAAACAATCACACATGGTGGGGATTGTGGGAAATTGGAGTAGGTAGAGCCTCAAATGGATCTGCTGCTTCAGAAAACAGTCTGGCAGTTCCTCAAAAGGCCAAAGAGTTACTATAGGATTCAGCAATTCCATCCCTAGGTATATACCCAAGAGAACTGAAACCATATGTTCTCATAAAGGCATGTGTGTGAATATTCCTATCAGCCCTGTATTTGTTACAGCAAAAATGTAGAAGCCAAGAGTTGAGGATGCAGCCCAGTTGTAGAGCACTTCCCTAGAATGATTAATAGCTTCCCCCAGCCTCACAACAAAAATAGAAACAACTCAAATATTCACCAACACACAAATGAATAAGTACAATGTAGTCTGCCATACAGTAGAATATGATCTAGCCACAAAAATGAAGTATCAATATGTGCTACAACATAGACAAACTTTGAGAGCATTATGCTATGTCAGGATGGGCTGTTGCAATATCTACCTATCCCAGTTTGCTTTCTGTTGTAGTAACAACCACCAAGACCAAAATCAATTTAGGGGGAAAGGGATTTGTTTGACTTATGCTTCGAGGACACAATCCATCACTAAGAGAAGTCAGGGCAGAGACTCAAGCAGGAACAGAGGCAGGAATCATGAAGGAATACTACTGATTGGCTTGCTCTGGCTCCTCATCAGCCAGCATTCTTCTATAACTCTGGAACACTTGCCCAGGGGTAGCACTGCCCACTATGGCTGGACCCTCCTATATCAATTAACAGTTAGGAAAATGACCCACAGACCCATTCACAGGCCAATCTGACCTAGACAATCCCTCAACTGGGACACCTACAAGTACTCTAGGCTGTGTCAAAGTGACAGTTGACTCTAAGAGTCCTAGAATTGGGTGCAAGGGACAGTGGTGGATGATAGCTAAGAAGAAAAGGTTTTCTTCTTGTTATTGGTCTGTTAGTTTTGTGGTTTGTTTTGGGAGCGTTTGAAGCAGAGTCTCAGTATATAGTCCAAGTTGATCTCAAACTCACAACTCTCCTTACCTCAGTCTTCCAAGTGCTGGAGTTACTGGAGCTTTCTTCTCCACCTTGGCAGGGGTTCTTTGGAGATAGATGAAAATGTCTAGAATTTATTTTACTAGGAATATTAGTATATTCCTAGATATACTAGAAATGATTGTGGAGAGAGTTGTACTTTATGACTGAATTAAAAGCTAGTGAATTGCATACTTGACATGAGAAAGCTCCTGGTATGGTAATAATATATCAATAAAGGTGTTGCAGAATAAGAAAAAGAAGTGGGGTGAGAGTAGAAGAAAGAAAATACAGAGCCTCATTCTCCCGTTAGCTACTCACTAAAGGACAGAATCCTCAAATAAACCTTCACGAAAATATCAGATAATGACAAGTGAGCCCTGGGGAATTTGAAGTATTCTGTGACCATAACAGGGAGTGTCTGCTTTTGCCTAGTTATAGAATGAGCGAGAGCAAGGTAGATGCTGAGACAACCCAACTTCACCTGACAGAAAAGGAAGGTGGCAGTGAGCAGACCTGACTACCAGTTTAACAAGCTAAGAGTGAAGGTTTCCTTGGGCCAAAGAGGCATTGAGGAAGAATGTCCCTGGGCTTGAACAATTGTGACCACCAGAACAAGGCAGAGACTTAAAATACTCATAGAGTGGTGAGAACTGAGGGAAAAGAAAGAAAAACCTGATGTGTATAAAGGCATCGCAAGCCCAATCTGTCCCACCAGGACCTACAGAGTGGAGAGGGAGATACAGTGTTTCCCAACCTTTATTCTTCCTCTTAATTGCCTAGGGGCCTTATTAAAGTACATGTCTGATATAGTAGGACTTAAAGGGATGTCTACATTTCTAATAAGATCCCAGGTGACTCAGGTTGTAGTGCCTTAAACCACAGAAAACAGGAAATCTCCAAGTAGGTAATTATAAAGCAGTTGACTCAGCATCCTTTTGTAACTTTACATCTATGTGGACAATAGCAAATGTTTTTTCTTATGTGGATTATACCTGTTAATATATGCTGTCTTTGAAATTAGATCTGATGTTTATGTATTGATGAATTCACTTAAAATAACAATAAAACCTTATGTGTTTTATAAGCAACATTTTTAAGAAAAAGAATTGTTTTCCAAAATGAAAAAAAAAATCAGTGAGTGGCCTTGTGCTGGTTGGTGTTTACAAATTTCTAACTTAGAAAATAGCAAGATTCTTACATCTTGCTTCTGCATTCAGTCTTTACAATATGCTGGGTTTATTGAAGAAGATTTCACCTCTTACAGGTATGTAATTACAAAATGGAGTAGGAGCTGGATAAATGATTCAGTGGGTAAAGTGAAGAGCCTGGGTTCAGATCCCCAGCAAACATTTAAAAGCCAGGCATTGTGAGTGTCTGTAGCCTTACCAACAAACGGCAAAGACAGGCAACTCTCAGGTCCTCATTGGCCAGCTAGGCTAGCTGAACTAGCAATTTTCAAGTTCAGTGAGAGACTCTGTCTCAGAGAAAGAAGGGGAAAGTGAGAGTAACAGAGGGAGACATCCGATATCTTTGACTAGCCTCCACACATGAATGCATGAGTACATGCACACACACACACACACACACACACAGACACGCGCGCGCGCAATAACATGCACATACAAAGGACAGATTTAACAATTGTTTTAGTGATATAAATATCCTGTTACACCAAAACCCCCATTTGTTAAAGATTTGTTATCATGTGGAATCTGAAACCATAATGATGAACTTTCTACACCCTGTAACATTAAAACTCGGTTGGTCAATCGTGCACCATGAATGGACCTTTCACATGCTTTTGTAATATTAGTGACTTTTAAAAAGTGGATTTCCTTAGCTATGCAGATGTTCCACGTGTTAACAGATTTCATTATACAATTTCAAAATGTGTCATTTGCTAATACCACCATTCATCTTCCCAGTGAGTTCCCTGGAAAAGTTTTTTTCCAGTATGGGAAAGCCTTGAAATGCACAGTGGTGGAGATAAGTCTTTCAAATTTTTCATTTTTTTCTTGAAAGCTCAAATTTTATCATTGACAACAAGTGCTGTCCATTGTCTTCCTTAAAGCCGCAGACCTTATTCCACTCATTTGCAGGAAAGTAGCTGCCAAGTTTAAATAACCAGAGTTTAGTAGTCATGGATCTTCTTCAAGTGAAAGTGACATTTCATGAAAATAAGTAGCAGTTCAACTTGCCACTCAAACAACTAAACAGATCTTTTGAGGACAACAATTACACTCCAAATATGCAAAGAAGGTACCTCATGTATTCTTATTTTGTTCCACACAAAATAGTCAAAAGATACATTGTCAAGGGTCAATATTTAATACATTTACTCATTTTTGCTGTTTCTCTTTTTTTTTTAATTTTTTTTAAAGGTTTGTTTATTTATTATATGTAAGTACACTGTAGCTGTCTTCAGGCACTCCAGAGAGGGCGTCAGATCTCATTACAGATTGTTGTGAGCCACCATGTGGTTGCTGGGATTTGAACTCAGGACCTTCAGCAGAGCAGTCAGTGCTCTTACCCGCTGAGCCATCTCTCCAGCCCATTTTTGCTGTTTCTCTAAAGGCATTCTTCATCGGAACTGGAGTCTCCTTCAGTTTGACTCACTGCAATGAGGAATATCAGAACAAGTACTATTGTTTTGTGCCACTACTGAGGCCCTAGCAGTCTGACCCATTACTACTGTTAAAGCATCACTGAAAATGCCAGCATACTGGAAAGGGTAAATGACATTGTAGTACTAGCCTGAAGGTAGTTTTGATCTTGCAGAACAATGAAAAGGTCTGTGAGAGCTACTACCTTAAGGAACTTACCACATGCCTTATTACAAGACAGCTAACATTTGGAGGGGTTGCCACCAGAGGGCACAAAGGATTGGCATCGTACACCAATGAAGTCACAACACCTAAAGGAAAAAGTGATGGCACTCCATTAAATATAGAGATCTTTGTCTCTTTTCTTCCCACATTATTCCACAATGCAGTCTGATTGATCTCCTGCTCTTCAGGCACTCTTCAAAGGGTTTGGGAAACACCGATGAAAGACGGATGGATCTGTTCCTGAGCCTGATGAGCTATGGCCTGGAAAAGACACTGGGTATACTTCAGAACTAGACCAGGCTACTCCAAATCAGCTAAGCCTTGAGCTTGGGCATGAAGAGGAAATGAGATTGAGATCAAAGTTAAGATTGAATTTTTTTTCTATCTGAACTGGACTCCTAAAGAATCAAAAATGACCAGAAAGTTATTGAATATGCTCAAAATGTTATTAAGAAACTAGTAATGGCAATAAGACAGAGCACAGTTGGGAGCAGGGATTGAAGGTAAATAAGATTTTCATGTTCCTCTCCCTACTGAGTTGAGACACTTCATAAAAGTCAGGTCTAGTTCCTTTTCAATTTATAATGCATACATATCTAAACCAATTGAAAAGTTCTCTCATGTGACATGTTTCTTCTCTTCCTTGTCAACATCATGTAATTTTTCTATTCAACAAAATTTGACTATCTTCTGTGCCAGGCACTCTTAAAAGGGCTTTGGGAAAAAACAATGACAAAATAGACAGAGTTCCTTTGGTGGAGCTTATATTTGTGAATATCACATGTTAAAGCATCTTTTTGCTTAATCATGCATGCTCAACTGCAAAGTGGTAGGGTTCAGTGGGGCTTAGCTAAATATTGAGAGAATTCCATGCATTAATCTTAAAGCACATGACTATCAATCTATAACCTGTTACCCCAGGTCCTGTCCAGCTAGCTCTAATGGTCCAAATTACCTGATAGACAGAAGTCCCAGAGCAGAAGGTTCAAGGTAAGCCAAAAATAAAAATGGCAGCATCTTGGATTGGAAAGATGGCACAGCAGATAAACTCCTGTACAAGTATTAAGATGGCAGTTTGGGCTGGGCAGTGGAAGTGCACACCTTTAATCCCAGCACTTGGGAGGCAGAGGCAGGTGGATTTTTGAGTTTGAGGCCAGCCTGGTCTACAGAGTACGTTCCAGGACAGCCAGGGCTACACAGAGAAACTCTGTCTCGAAAAAAAAAAATGACAGTTTGGATGCACAAAGTCCACAGAAAAGCTGCAAAGGCCAAGCATACATGATAGATGCCTGTAATCTCAGCATTCAGGAGGCAGAGTCAGGGGATTCCGAGGCAAACTAGCTATCTAGAGTAGCCAAAATTGGCAAAGACAGAGTTCAAGGAGAGACTCTATCTCAATAAACAGAGAGAAATCTAGGAAGACACTTGACATTAACTTCATGCACACCCACACAACTACACATGCAAAAAAATTGGGTTTTTTATTGTGTTTTTGTAGTCTCTTGGACAATCCAAATAACAACTCAAAAGAGGGTCTCTTATGCATAGTGCTTGGGTTAGATAATCTATAACTCTTGTAGGGGAGAGCATTGTCAGGCCAGAAAAGAAATTTTCATTTCAAATATATAGGTATATGCAGACATACATGTGTTGTAGGTATTTTAGGTAGTTAGTTAATAGTATGATTTCTTATGGATATTTTCAGATATTCCTACTGTTATTTTGCCCTCCTTCTATATTCATCAGAGACAGCAAGAACATCTACCACTGGAGATCAACAGATGGCGAAAGGCAAATACAAGAATCTTACCAACAGAAACCAAGACTACTTGACTTCATCAGAACCTAGTACTCCCACCACAGCAAGTCCTGGATATCCCAAAACACCGGAAAAGCAAGATTTGGATCTAAAATCATATCTCACAATGACACTAGAGGAATTTTTTTATTAGATATTTTCTTTATTTACATGTAAATTTTCCCTTTCCCAGGTTCCCCTCCAAAAAACAAACAAACAAACAAAAACAACAAGAACAAACTCCTTTTGCCT
>JADRCD010066309.1:0-10459 GCA_019843815.1 Montemys delectorum | reverse complement strand
TTTTTTTTTTTTTTTTTTTTTTTTTGGTAGGTTTTTCGAGACAGGGTTTCTCTGTGTAGCCCTGGCTGTCCTGGAACTCACTCTGTAGACCAGGCTGGCCTCAAACTCAGAGATCTGCCTGCCTCTGCCTCCCAAGTGCTGGGATTAAAGGCATGCGCCACCACTGCCCAGCCTGAGGAAATTATTTTTTTTAAAGATTTATTTATTATATGTAAGTACACGGTAGCTGTCTTCAGACACACCAGAAGATCCACTGAGCCACCTCGCCAGTCCCCTCTGAGCTGCTTTTGGCCAGTCTTTATCATCACAGAAATTAAACTAGAATACCCTACCATCTCACCACCTGGGGTGAATGAAAGACTTGGGGACACTTTACTTGTGTGGCATCCCTAGATTTGTTCTGCTCTCATGGCACATTTGCTTAATGGAGCAGAGGTGACCCTGTCCCCTGCAGGGGCTTCTCTCGCCCAGCTGTGTCTAGGTAGCAGAATGGGAACCATAGGAAGAGTCAGCCTGGGATGGGAAGATCAAATCAGCTCAGATCAGCGGCAGCAGCCAGTTCTCTTGGGTGGCTGCGGGCTGGTCACTTCCGCCAGTGAGGCCTTCAGGCGGTCTTCCTGCATCCTAAGTGACCTGTGTGACAATGTCCCCGAGTTACTCCTTCCTCTGCAGCATGGAGGGCTGAGGATCGGGTAGGGGGTGGGAGGCTCCCCAAGCCCCCCACCATCCCTCCAACCTCTATGCTCATGGCAGTAAAAAAAATGAGACTAGGATACTGTGTCCTCCTGTCTCTCTTTCTGGCTCCCTGGGTGCCGAGCAACGTGTCCGCACAAGGGGGCACGCACACCCACAAAATCACATTCCAGGGGCTTGAGCCTGAGCTGAGAGACCTAGGTCATGGATAGACATTCTGTTCCCCTTGGAGACCCAAACTCAAGGTCAAGAGCAAAGCTGGAGCCGAGAAAAGTACAACAAAGGATGTCTTGTAGGGGCCACACATCTAACCGCACTCCAGCGATGCTGGTGGACTCGGATACCGTTCCTGGCACCCATCTCAGCCAGCCACTGAGCACCCAGCGAGAGAAGGGCTGAACGGACAGATGGACCCCTCCCAGATGGCCAGAAGAAAACAGATGTAAAATAAAAAGTTGTCTAGAAGGGGAGGGGCTTAAGACGGCGGGGGGGGGAGGGGAGCGGGGGGGGGGGCGAGGGGGTGGTGCAGGGAATGGAGTTTCAGGAGCCGAGAAGCAGAGACGGAGAGAATAGGAGACGAAGACGCAGAGCTCCACGGGGCAGAATGGCATTGCAGATAGAGGGGGGCGTGGCATTTGACATTCTTGCAAAGTAAAGAAGTCACTAGAAGGCTGAGGCAGGAAGGAACCTTATAGTCAAGAGAGGGTGTGACTGGGGTCTTCCTTTGACGAAGGACCACCCCTGGGGACTCTGGGTATGAGGAAGCACTCACCGAGCCAGGTTGATCATAGGCTCCAGGATGTTGTAACCCAGGGCGGCGCTGCACTCACTGAAGGACACCCCCAGCTCCTGCAGGCACACGGAGTGCCTGAGAGGCCAGGTCCAGTCCTGCCAGCCCTCACCAGCCACCCTCGTTCCCTGGCTGGAGCTGTGCCCACCACCCACCCCGCACGTGCAGGACACAGCTAGAAACGTCCCCTAGACTTGGAGAAGACAGACAGACTGCTCAGTTTGGAGAAACATACAAGACCTCTCTTTAACGCATAGTGTTTGTATGTTTTTCTAAAATACTCCTGGGCCTCATTTCCCTCCCTTTTTTTTTCCCCCTTGGTTTTTCTTTTTTTTTTTTTTTAAATATTTATTTATTCTTTATTTATTTATTATAAGTACACTGTAGCTGTCTTCAGGCCACCAGAAGAGGGTATCAGATCTCATTATGGGTGGTTGTGAGCCACCATGTGGTTGCTGGGATTTGAACTCATGACTTTTGGAAGAGCAGTCGGTGCTCTTACCTGCTGAGCCATCTCTCCAGCCCCTTCCCCCTGGTTTTTCAAGATCAAGTTTCTCTGTGTAGCCCTGGCTGTCCTGGAACTCATTCCGTAAACCAGGCTGGCCTCGAACTCAGAGATCCACCTGCCTCTGCCTCCCAAATGCTGGGATTAAAGGCGTGCGCCACCACCGCCCGGTTTCCCTCCCTTCCTACAGTCACGGGATTTTGCTGACTTGAATCTGGGAAGCAGGCTAAGCGGCCACTAAGGGAGCATCTAGGTTCCCGATTCCAACCCGAATCTCACCACGACCACTTCCTGCAGAGACCCCTCCTCACCTGTCTGCTCCAGTGGGAGCCACATAGAGACACTCAGTTCTCTCTCTGACCCCACAAGATACCCACCCCCCCAACACAGGATCCTTCACTCAAACCTCCAAGGTGTAACTGTGGGGGCTCTACCAATGCCCCTTATAAAATATTAACACTGTGGGGAATAAATGGCCTCCTGCCAGCGTCCATGGACCTCTGAGGGGAAAGTGAACTGTGCATTTTCTAGGATCTCTGAGGAGTCCTAGTAGCAAGATTAATTCTCAGAGAAGGAACTCTCAAAGGGACAGACGACTGTTCCCGAGGAGATAGTCTGCCATACTGGGGCCACAATGGCGAGTCACAATCACTGAGAAACGAATCAACAAGGAAGCTTAGCTAGAATCCTAAGGACTGTGTCAGGGGCAGGGCCAGGAGTGACTCAAAAAAAAAAAAAATATATATATATGCATATATATATGCATATTATTACTCCCTGGCTTTTCTAGAATGTGGTTAAATCTCACTTATAAATAATAGTATCCCTCTCTGGCAGTAAAGCTTTTGATGTTGTCTTCCAAGAAAAAACATTTGAGTCTTAAAATAGAATAAACAAGACGGGAGTATGTTAATTAGAGACCAGAGATAAAATTAAGACTTGATTGGGGATTTCAGTGACGCTTTTAAAACTGTTTTCACTCGGAGAGGTTTTTCACGTGGCCTGGGGATGCGTGGGAATCTGCTAATTCCACACAGCACTCAAGGTGGCACCCGCCGGGCACAGCCTGGGTTTGAGTCCAGGGCTGTCTGCAGTGGCTGAGTAGTCAGGCACAATCGTATCTGTGCCAGCCAGGCCCCTGCCACAGGCAGACACTGGAGGTGCGGGAAGCCCCATTTCCATGATGTCACGGGACTCACCTGGGCGAGCCTTCTGCCAGCTTCAGTGGGGACCTGCCTCTCCTCCTCACAGTCCATCTTGTTTCCCAGCAGGACCATGGCCACCCCATCTACGCCTGCATCCTGCACACAGGATATGTGCGGTCAGCTGGATGCCAGCCCCAAGGTGGAAGCTTCTAGAAGTTTCTAGACGTCGTCCTCTCACCTGGACCCTTTTTTTCCTTTCTGCTTACAAAATACTTTCATGGCTAACCCCAAGAAGCCTTTCTGGATTGTTACACCCACCCTCTGGAAGTGTAGCAAGAGCTCTCAATGGCTGAGCTGTCTCTTTAGCCCCGTAGTTGCCAAATCCAGAATGCAGGCACAAAGATTAGGTACGTGGGCGATGGAGCTAAAGGCTGACAATGGGAATCCCACCTAGGGAGACATCCCAAGCTGCTAGTGGGATACGTGAGCAGTCTGTCTTGGGAGCTGTACTGTGTGTTTGTGGTTTCTCTGTGCTACGGGGCTCCTAGTCCATGCGCCCACACATTCCTCAGCCGGTGGTGTCATTCCTATGACTATCGTGGCGTTTGCAACCCCGGAGGAAGGAGGAATATGGGTGGGTGGATTCCAAGCTTCCCCTTGGTTCCAAAACCTGGGGCCAGCCTGCAGTCCCGAACAGACCCACCTGCAGACAGTCGAGCCAGTACCGCACGTGGGCGAAGCTCTCTTGCGAGGTGACGTCATACATGAGCACCACCCCCTCCGCCTTGCGAAGCAGCTGTCGTGTGAGGCTGTGGTACCTGCCCGAAGGGTCTCCATGAGGCCACCACATCCAGAGCCCGAGACCCTCCCCCAACACACACTCACACTGTCCTATCCTAGGGGTGGTCTTTGGTGAATTTAGGATGAGTTTTTACATCTAGAACAAGTTTCCAGAAACAGAAATGCAGAGTCAAACCTCTGTGCCCCTTAAGTTTCTATCGCGGTGGTCCACGTGTTAACATGGAACACCGGCAATCTAGGAGGTTGGTCAGAGGAAAATCACCCAGCGCCAGCCCCCACCCCCCAGGGCTGTGCTGAGTCGGGGCAACTGAGCTCATAGACCCTCCTTCCTGACTCCTTGACTCTCGGGTCTCAGAGTCTTACTGCTTCAGTGGGAACAGACCTTGTCCCCTGTCTGTCACCCAGGTTGTGGGCCTCCCTTTCCTCTGAGCCCAGCCGAGGTCCCTAGCCACTGGCAGGGATGGTCTGAATACCTCTCTTGTCCAGCTGTGTCCCACAGCTGCAGGGCGAAGGTTTTATGGTCTACCAGCAGGTTTTTGACACGAAAATCCACTCCTAGGACACACAGAAGAGACAAGCCAGGACAACTAGATCCAGATACCCCAGGTGTGTACCCACTCCCAACCCCAGCCACAGAAGGATGGGAGCCACAGTGCTGGGCTCCTCTCTGCTCTCCAAAGAACCCCACCATCAAGCGTTACACCAAGCAGCCTTCCCAAGGTGAAGAAAGAACTCGTGGGGGCCATGCTGTGTGCCCTGGGCCTCTAGGGCTCTGGGACCAATCAACTTCCCCCATTGAGCCTTCTTTTTTTTTTTTTTTTTTTTTTTGGTTTTTCGAGGCAGGGTTTCTCTGTATAGCCCCTGGCTGTCCTGAAACTCACTCTGTAGACCAGGCTGGCTTCGAACTCAGAAATCCTCCTGCCTCTGCCTCCCAAGTGCTGGGATTAAAGGCGTGCATCACCACTGCCCGGCTCCTTCCTTTCTTTTAAATATCAGCAAGGTGATATTTAAAAGGCCCACAGTGAACCGGCCTGTGCCTAAAGGCTCTGCAGAGTTACTGCCGGGCACAACCAAGGTGACTACATTCATCATCCCGTCCACAGCCTCTGCAGTCCCAAGCCCCACTCTTCGCTGTAGTCAGAGCTGCTGCAGACACATAAGGAGATGAGAGGGGATTCTGTGCCCCTCCCAGCCAACCGCCCACCTGTCTGAAGAAGCCCTCTGGATGTGGGCAAGAATGGTGGAGGGGCACAGGGAGGCTGGAGAGATGGCTCAGCAGTTAAGAGTCCTTACTTCTGTTGCAGAGGACCAGAGTTCAGGCCCTAGCACCCACACCATGCGGCTCACCAGCACCTGTAGCTCCAGTTCTAGGCTGTGAGCACCTTCTCTAGTCTCCACAGGCACCTGCTCTCAGATGTGCATACCCACGTACAAACACAGAGACACTCAAAAAATAATAGATCTTAAAAAAGAAAAAGAAAAAGAATGGGGGGTGGGGTTCTCTGTCCCTGTCTGCACCCCCTTTCCTGCAGGGCCCACTGCAGTCTGGTAGCTCCTGACATCCACAGTGTGGGTGACAGATTGCTACGATGACCCCTGTAAGTACAGGCTACTATCCCCGCTGGTTCATACAGGCCCCTAGTCTCCTCCGAGGAGACTGGCCTGCCCAGCAGCAAGGGGTCTCCTGAGTAGAGAGTGGGTTTCTTTGCCGCCCCTTTCTGAGGGCCTCAGGAGCCTAGGACTACAAGAGCTTGAGACTGTCACATTCAGCTGCACACCGGCTGGGCCACTCACTAACGGCTCTCAGCCATTCCTATAACTGCTAGCCCCTCCCCCACTTAATTTCCACCTCCCTCGTCTACCCTCAAGAGACTCTGATGTGCCCCAAAACCTGTGGTCACTGTCAGATATGCAACGTTGGGTCTACTGGTTCAAGGGGGGCAACCCACACACATCCGCAATAATCAAGGGCAGAACCCAGCACACCGGAGGTCAGGCTTTTCCCCGGTGGGATCTCACCTTTGAGGTGGGGTGGGTGGCAAGCAAGGGCTAGAAACCTCACTAGGATTCAGTTCTCTGCCACCAGTGAGGACCAGATTGAGAATCACACATGGAGACGTCAAAACACCTGGTGTCTGTGTCCCCAACCAATGGTCTCGAATGCACTCTGACTTTCTGAGAGGAGATGGGATGGAGTGGGGAAACCCCTGGGAACCACAGGCGCAGGCTTGCTCTGTCCAAGTCTATGCTATCGAAATGTGTGGAACCGACACACACAGAGCACCATGGGGCTAGAGAGATGGCTCAGGGCTTCGGCGCTTGACATACAAGCCTGAGGACGGGGGCTCAGATACTCAGAAACCCACATAATTGCTGGGTGGCCGTGGCAGCCTCCAAAGGAAGAGACATTGGTGAGCCCTGGATTTGATGAGAGATTCTGTCTCCGTGAATAAGGCAGAAGAGCTGTGGCAGAAGATTTTCCCAAAGTCATGTGCCTCCACATGCACATGAGTGCACACACACACACACACACACACACACACACACAAACATGCTATAACCCTAGCCTCAGGGTGGTGGGAACAAAGACAGGCGCATCTCTGTGTACTCGCCTCTGTGTATGCGTCTTTCTTACCCCTTCCCTGTGAGCACCAGAGCCAAATCTATGTTAAACTCGCAATAAATTGCCTCCTCTTGAAAGACATTCCTGTGACAAAGTCAAGCAACCCAGCTCCACCTGGGTGGGATTCTCGGAACGAGCCTTTGACTCTGTTCCCACAGGGGCTGACAGATCTTTCTGCCACATGATAAGAAGAAGGTGTGTAGGTATCACAAGAGCAATGGGGTCTCCCTGAGGAGCTGTCTGGAATAGGTTGGCTTGTGGGCATGTTATGTGAGACGCCATGACCAAGGCAACTCTTCTAAGGGCAACATTCCACTGGGGCTGGCTTACAGGTTCAGAGGTTCAGTCCATTATCATCAAGGCAAGAGCATGGCAGCGTGCAGGCAGGCATGGTGCAGGAGGAGCTAAGAGTTCTACATCTTCATCTGAAGGCTGCTAGTGGAAGACTGACTTCCAGGCAGCTAGGAGGAGGGTCTTATAGCTCATACTCACAGTGCCACGCCCATTCCAACAAGGCCACGCCCACCCCCACAAGTCCACACCCGGGCAGAGCCTATACAAGCCATAAGGTGTGGGCAGAGAAACTCTAGAGCCGGCCCCTCTTATAACAGGGGAGTATTAAGCCATCTGCTCGGCACTGACTCTTAATTAGCCAGTAACCTGGAGCTGATTTGGAGACACACCACACCACCTTTGACCCCCTTCTAGGAGCCACTGAACTATCATGGTCAAATATTGACTTATAATACAAGAACCATGGTTAATATGGATTGAGTGTACAACGCATGCCAGGTGATGTGTGTGAACTTGTGACCCCTGCAGGAAGCGCAGCGGGAACTACTCCCATCTCTGCTGTCAGAAGAAGATGTGGGAACTAGAGAGAGCTAGACCTGAACTGTTCACTTGCAAAGGCCCGTGGACTTATGGCTCGGTGCCATGAGGGGTGCGGGAGGTGTTATAAGAGTTAAGGGGTGAGGCCTGTGGGCTAGAGAGATGGTTCAGCGGTTAAGAACGTTGCTGCTCCTCCAGAGGATGCAGGCTCAGCTCCCAACACTCACAACTGTCTGTGACACCCTCTTCTGGCCTCTGGGGGCATCAGGAACACCCCCACACGTAAAAAATAGAATTTAAAAAAAAAAGGAGGTTAGGGCATTCAGAAGGCAGAGGCAGGCAGATCTCTCTGAGTTCAAGGCCAAGCTGGTCTACATAGTGAGTTCTAGGACTACAGAGAGAGGCACTGTCTCAAAAAAATAAAATAAAACAAGGTTTGACTGGCATGAAAGTCTTTGGTCATTAGGCACATGCCCTCAAAAAGTACACTGTGGGACCCTGGCTCCAACTTCTTCCTTCTCTACCCCCCAAGTCCAGCCCATCTTGATAGGGTCTCCTGTAGCCCAGGCTGACCTCGAGTTTGGTAAGTAGCCAAAGATGACCTTGAACTTGTGACCCTCTGTCTCCACCTCCTGTGCGCTAGGATGTAATGCAATGCCTGGGACTTGATGCTGGATAAGCCAGTGTTTGACCTCTGAGCCTCTTCTTTCTCTCTTGAGTCCTTGCAGCACAGTTTGGCCCCAGTATGTGTTTCCCTGTTTGCCACAGGCCCAAAGGCAATGGAACCGACTGTGAACCAAAACCTCCCAACTCTCTGAGCCAGCCAGAGTTAAACCTTCTGTCTTTAGAAGCCAATTGCCTCCGGGCGGTTGTGACACAAAGCAGACAGAGTTCATACCCCCAGTAAATGGTAGTGCTAGGATTTGAACCCACACCCCTAGGGTCCAAACTTGCTACACTCTGAACATATTTCATGTTCAGAGACTCAACTTGTGATCTCCTGCCAGGAGATGCAGGCAGACCCGGGGCATGTCGTGAGCATGTCCAGCTAGGCTCTGTAGGGAACAGCCTACCGTGTGTGTGGGTGGAGACTGGCCCGATCACACTCTACTAACACCACCAGGACCTAAATTGCACGGTGCTTTGCTCCTGTGATGCATTATAAGCTAACTAGATCAATGCAGGGAAAGCAAATTGCCTGTAATTAGAGGCGATTAGCGAAATGCTAAGATTATGCCCATATAAAATAATGCCTCATGAAGGCCTGTGGCCAAGGCAGAGCCTGCCACTTCTCCTGAGATGGCTTGCTGGCCCTGGCCCTGGCCCAGCCTCTTTTCCCCACTGTGACCTCCCCCATGGGACCTTACCTACAGTGGCCGTTAGCCCAGAGGCAAAAGCATCATGATGTAACAGGTGGAGGAACGAGGTCTTGCCCACATTGGAGTCCCCCAAGAAGATGACGTGGTAGAGGTAGTCGGGGTCAGCTTGAGGCCTGCCAGCAGGGAGGTCCCCAGGGGAAGAACTCGGCTCAGCCTCCCGTAAGTCTGTCCTTGGGTCCTCCGGCCTGCTTTCTGCCTCTGGCTCTGTGGGCTGGGGGACGTCTGACTTACTCTCCACCTGAACAGGCATGGACAGGGGCCCTGACTGGGCTTCTGACTCAGCAGGGGTGAGGAGAGCTTGTATGGTCTCTGGGGCTCTCACTGCCAGCCCAGCCCCAGCCCCCAAGATGGGAGAGCCCCTCAGAGGAGACATTTGGCCAGGAGCAGGGACTTCCGTCTCAGCAGGAGCCTGTGATAAGTTAGGCAGGGGATCATCTTGCTGGAGTGATTCTGTGTTCCTGGCTTCCAGGCCATGAGCCTCATTGACTTCTGATCCAGGGTCCTGCTGGCCTCTCTCTCCTAAGTTTCCTTCCTCGGGCCTGAACTGCTCTTCTAGACTCTCAGGGAGGTTGGTAGACAGGCTAGCCCGACTAAGGACTTGGCCAGGGGCTTCTTCAAACCCCCTAGGGTAACTCTCCGGCCTAGCTAGGTGTGCCTCATCCTGCACTGGTCTCTCTGTGCCTGCTTGGTCCACAGACTCCAGGCTCAGGGAGGGCTCTGTGGCCCCCTCAGGGAGAGCTGTGGCTCCCTGGGGCCCTAAGTCCAGCTTCAGATCCTCCGCCATGAGCTTTCTTTCTGTGGACAGTTTGGTCGGATCAGGTCCAGACCGAAGGCTTTCGTCACCCAGATCTGGAGCCTGGGTCTGTTTTCTGGACTCGGATGGGGACTGAGAAGAAGAAGGGAGCCCCTGAGGGGAAGGCTCGGCCTCAGAAGCCAGCAGAACTCTGAAAGCTGCTTCAACAGTCCCGGACTCCCCAGCCAGGGCTCCTGGCAGACTCCAGAGGAAGGGGCCCTGGGGTCTGGCCTCTAAGTCAGGGGAGTCCACAGGCTGCTTAGAACTGACATCCTGTTGATCCTGTCCCTTGGGGTCCTCCACCCTTTTTCTATCTCTGGCGCCACCAGGAGACACCTCGGGGGCGCTCCCTGGACCTGGGGCTGGCTCTGAGGCTGGCTCTGGGAAAAACTGCGGAGCAGACGCCTCGGAAATGGAGATCTGTCTAACAATGCGGGGAGTCTGGGGGGCAGAGGTGCTACTCGGAGTTGGGGGTGGGCTCCAGCAAAGCCGCAGGGTTCTGTGGGAACGGTCTTCGAAGCTGCTGAGGATCGCGCCCCAGTCATCATCATCCCCAAACAGCTCAGGCAGGGGAGCCTCCTCTGTGGGGACAGCCTGAGGGTCTGGGGCCTCCTTATCTGCCCTGGGGACACTAGGAAGACAGGGAAAAGTGAAAGTCGGGGGACCGCAAATCCTGGTCACATAACCCCTCCTGTGGCTAGCCTTCCTCCAAGGATGGCTGAAAGTGCCCCATCCCACTCTTTCCCTCAAAACCCACATGAAACCCCACTCCTCCAGGAAGCCTGCCCTGACCAGGCAAGTCTTCTTGCCTCTGAGCCATTTCAAACAGCAAGTACCTGACTGACGGGGAGGTGTGTGTGTGTGTGTGTGTGTGTGTGTGTGTGTGTGTGTGTGTGTGT
>JADRCD010066302.1:0-12244 GCA_019843815.1 Montemys delectorum | reverse complement strand
AAAAAAAAAAAAAAAAAAAAAAAAAACTACAGAAAAAGACAAACATGTAGAGGTCTTTAAAGAGGAAACAAATAAATCCCTTAAAGATATATAGGAAAATACAATTAAACAGTGAGGAGATAAGTAAAACTGTACAAGACCTGAGAATGGAAATAGAAACACTAAAGAAAACATAAACTGAGGGAATTCAGGAGATGGAAATTCTAGGGAAGAGAATAGGAACAACAGATGCAAGCATCACCAACAGAATATAGGAGATAGAAAAGAGACTCTCAGGCACAGAAGATACAATAGAAGAAACTGACACATAAGTTAAAGAAAATGTTAAATCTAAAAAATTTCTGAAACAAAACAACTAGGAAATCTTGGATATCCTGAAAAGACTTAACCTAAGATTAATAGAAATATAAGAACTTGAAGATTCCTAGCCCCTTGCAAAGAAAATATTTTCAAAAAAATCATAGAAGAAAATTTTCTAAACAAAAAGAGATACCTATAAACATACAAGAAGCATATAGAACACCAATTAGACTGGACCAGAAAAAGAAAAACCTCCCACCACAAAATAACCAAAACAAAAAAATGTACAGAACAAAGAATATTAAAACAGCAGAAAAAGACAGGTATCATACAAAGGCAGACCTATCAGAATTACACCCAACTATTCAACAGAGCCTCTAAAAACTGGGAAGCCTTGGACAGATATCTTGCAATCTCTAAAAAACCACAGGTGCTGACACAGACTACTATACCCAAAAACACTCTCAGTCACCAGAGATGGAGAAAAAAAGATATTTCATGACAATTCTAAATTCAAACAGTATCTATTCACAAATCAGCCCCACAGAAAATACTACAAGGAAAACTCCATCCCAAGGAGGATAACTGCATCCAAGAAAACACTGTAAATAAGTAATTTATACTAGCAAAAGCAAGAGAGGAAAGCATGTGAAAACAGACACACACATACATGTACAGGTACACAGGCACATGCATACACACACACACACACACACATACACACACACACACACGCTAACACTACCAACATCAAAATAACATACATTGATTATTAATAGCTCTCAACATCAAAGGACAGTAAAGACATAAGCTAACAAAATGGATATGAAAGAGGATCCATAATTCGGCTGCATACAAGAAACACAACTCAAAAATAAATATGGATGTTCCCTCAGAGTAAATGGCTGGAGTAAAGTTTTCTAAGCAAATGAAACCAAGAAGCAATCTGGAGTATTCATTTTAATTTCTAACAAAATAGACTTTAAACAAATATTAATAAAAACAGACTGGGAAGGACAGTTCATACTTATCAGAGGAAAAATCTACCAAATGATATCTAAGCCATAAACACAAAGGCACCCACATTTGTAAAGCAACACTATGGAAACTTAAATCACACACTGAACTCCACACATTAATAGTAAGAGAGTTCACAACCCCAAGTGATAGGTTATGCAGACAAGATCTAAACAGAGAAATAATGAAACTTACAGACATTATGAATCAAATGAACCTAAAAGACATCTATAGAAAATTTCACCCAAACACCAAAGAATATACCTTCTTCTCATCACATTATGGTTCCTTCTCCAAAACTAACCTTATAGTTAGTCACAAAGCAAGCCTCAACAGATAGAAGAAAACTGAATTAATGCCTTGTATCTTATCTTGGATTAAGCTGGACTTCATCAACAGCAGAAACACAAGAAAACCTACACACATAAAAATTAAACAACACTCCACTCAATATCTCTGGGTCAGAAGAATGATAAAGAAATTAAAGACTTTCTAGAATTAAATGAAAATGAAGGCACAAGGCATCTAAATTAATGAGACAAAATGAAAGCAGTGCTAAGAGGAAAGTAACACCTACAAAGTGGCCCATAAAGTTCTCATACTATCAGCTTAAAAGTACACCTGTAAGCACCAAAAGAAGACAAAAAGGACCTAGTACCACAAATAGGAGTAGAAGCCAGGAAATAATCAAAATCAGGGCTGAAATTAATTAGTTAGAGACAAAGAAAACAATACAAAGAATCAACAAAACCAAGAACTTGTTCTTTGAGAAAATGAACAAGATAGACAAACCCTTATCTAAGCTAATCAAGAGATATAGAGACAGCATCCAAGCAAACTAAGAAATGAAAAGTGAGATATAACAATGGATACTGAAGAAATTCAAAAAAAATCATTAGGCCTTACTTCAAATGCTTATACTCCAAAAACTGGAAAATCTTAATGTGATGGATAATTTTCTAGACAGATATCATTTACCAAATGTAAATCTAGATTAGTAAACTAGATAAATATCCTGATAACCACTAAAGTAATAGAAGCAATCCTTAAACACCTCACAAACAGAAAAATATGGGCCAGATGGTTTTAACACAGAATTCTACCAGACTTTTCAAGAAGAGCTAATGCCAGTACTCTTTAAACTATTCCATTGAATAGAAGCAGATGGAACACTACCAAACTCTTTCTATGAAGCCACAGTCACCCTGATACCTAAACCACAAGCTCAACAAAGAAAGAGAACCTCAGACCAATTTTATTTATGAATATTGAGCGAATTCCTATAGCTTATAAACAGCTTCTGCAAACTGGCTGAATACAAAAGAAATCAGTAGCCTTCCTTTATACACATGATAAACTGACTGAGAAAGAAATTAGGGAACAACACCCATTACAATAGCCACGAATAATATAAAATATCTTGGTGTAAATCTAACCAAGGAAGTGGATGATCTGTATGCAAAGAATTTTAAATCACTGAAGAGAGAAATCAAAGGAGATATCAGAAGTTGGAAAGATCTCCCATGATCATATATATGTAAGATTAAGAGTAAAAATGGCTACTTTACCAAAATGAATCTACAGATTAAATGCAATCCCCATCAAAATTCCAGTTTCTGGCTATTATAAATAAGGCTGATATGAACATGTTGGAGCATGTGCCCTTCTTACATGTTGGAGCACCTTCTGGGTATATGCCCAGGAGTGGAATAGCTGGGTCCTCTGGTAGAATTATGTCCAATTTCTGGAGGAACCACCAAACTGATTTCCAGAGTGGTTGTACCAGCTTGCAATCCCACCAGCAGTGAAGGAGTGTTCCTTTTTCTCCACAACCTCTCCAGCATCTGCTGTCACCTGACTTTTTTATCCTAGTCATTCTGACTGGTGTGAGGTGGAATCTGAGAGTTGTTTTGATTTGCATTTCCCTGATGACTAAGGATGCTAAACATTTCTTTAGGTGCTTCTCAGCCATTCAGTATTCCTCAGTTGAGAATTCTTTGTTTAGCTCTGTACCCCATTTTTAATAGGGTTATTTGGTTCTCTGGAGTCTAACTTCTTGAGTTCTTTATATATATTGGATATTAGCTCTCTATCAGATATAGGATTGGGAAAGATCTTTTTCTAATTTATTGGTTGCCATTTTGTACTATTGACAGTGTCTTTTGCCTTACAGAAGCTTTGCAACTTTATGAGGTCCCATTTGTCAGTTCTTGATCTTAAAGCACAAGCTATTGGCGTTCTCTTCAGGAAAATTTCCCCTGTGCCTATGTGCTCAAGGCTCTTCCCTACTTTCTTTTCTATTAGTTTCAGTGTATCTGGTTTGATGTGGAGGTCCCTGATCCACTTGGACTTGTGCTTTGTACAAGGAGATAGGAATGGATGGATTTGCATTCTTCTTCATGCTAACCGCCAGTTGAGCCAGCACCATTTGTTGAAAATGCTGTCTTTTTTCCACTTTATGGTTTTAGCTTCTTTATCAAAGATCAAGTGACCATAGCTGTGGGGGTTCATTTCTGGGTCTTTAATTCTGGTCCATTGATCTACCTGCATGTCACTGTACTAATACTGTGACCCTCCTTCAGCTGAGGGTTGATTCTTCAGACCCCGCCTTGCCACAGATAACCATGCCTCTCTTCAAGTTCTAGTTACGCCAGAAGTCCCGCCTCCAGAGACTGTAGGAGAAGTTGCTGATTGGCTGAAGTTGCTGACGAACTTGGGGGAGGGGTTTTGCCTTACCTATTCTACCTGGTTTTGCTTGTAAAAAAAAAAAAGAGATTTGAATGAAAGATGGCAGAATGAAACACACCACGTGTAGTGTAATTTTTACAGATGTATTTGTACATGTGGCCATGGGTGGCTACAGATTGGCACCCAATGTGGGGCTCGAACCCATGACCCTGAGATTAAGAGTCTCATGCTCTACTGACTGAGCTAGCTGGGCCTTCACAGTCACGGTGCTAGCGTCTGCAGAGTCACATCTGTGGTGGCAGCGCAGTGCGGCCAGAGGCTTCCTTTGTTCCGTGACCATGGCAGGCTACAGACATGTCCAGAGTTGGGTCACACAGCGACTCTGTGGGGTTGACCCAAGCCAGTGACACTGGCGCCCAGACAGCAGGCAGCAGTCCCTGTGGGCAGCTGCCTGGGCAGTAATTTATGGAGGCCAAAAAAAAAGGCCCAGATGTTTTAATCACCTCGAGAAGAGGGTATATTTATGTTTCTTTCCACAGAATTCGGAGATTCCCTCAAGAGACAGTTCCACGGAGAGAGAACTCTTCTCTTTCTAAAAGCAAGTGAAAGTGGTTAGATGGGAAACTGGCCAGGCGGTGGTTGCACACGCCTTTTTTCCCAGCACTTGTGAGGCAGAGATAGGCAGATTTCTGTGTTATACAAATGGCATGAAAAATAGAGAGATTGAAACTGAAAAATAAAGCAAGAGCTGATCTAAGTTACCCTGCTAAAAGCCTGTTTTTTAAAAAGAGGTCAAAGCTTAAGTTCTAAATTCCTTGATTGAGCAAAATTTATAAATTTGTGTAGTCACTTCATTTGGTTTCTAATTAGTCTTAAAGATATAAATATGTTCTGCACGATTATTGTCTTATAAGTTATTGGGTATTGTTAACATTGTAACATTGGTAACTGAAAGCTAGTTTAAAGCTGGTAATTCAGGACATGCATGGCATTAAAGGTACACATGTGGCATGAATCAGCCAAGATGGCCAAAATCTCAACAGACAGACTCCAGCTAGAGTTTAACAACTGCTTAGCATAATCTAAAGGCTGTGGCTTAAGCTGCAAGCCATACACCAAGTGGTAGAATTCAGAACAGCTGTTTAGTTTAGTAGCTGCTAAATATCATTTAATAGCTATACTTTAAATTATGGGCTTTGTACCAGACCAAACAAATTTTCTTATGCTCCTAGTCTGAGGAGGTAGTGGCTGGCAAAAAGACTAGTGAGATGAGCTGATAAATCATTTAATAGATTATTAAAATTCCCACCAAAAAATATTATCACTTGGTACTTTAAAAAGACAAATGGTAAAAGCACTGTGCCATACAGCTTATCAGTCAATGCCATAATTTTACTTTCCAGAGACCTGGCATGCTCTGGGAAGGTAACTCAAAATGACCCGGGCTTGCTAACTACAGTTCAAAAGCAGGAAGACACTTAAAAAACTTTATAACGTGAATGTAATGTTTTTGGTATTGATTTTAAAGAATATAAATTGTTTAAAATTGGGTTTTGCTTTCTAGAAGTTATGGTTATGGCTTATTATAACTTAAGGAATTAAGAAAATGTGGTTAAAATTGAAAATGTTCCACTGGCTACAATTTGCAGTCTGATCATAAGCTTAACAATCTTAAGCTTCACCTATATTTTGTAATTAATATTGCTACAAGAGAAGTAAAAGTTAAAAAGTAGCTGTGGCAAGTACGGGCCTGCTGCCATCTTTGAAAATGTTTTAGAGGCCTCAGTAAGGCCTGAGAGACATTCCTATTGTGGTACAAACCAGGCCTAGGGAAGGCTTCCTGGGTTTTCCCCCTCCCCCTACAAAACCCAACGTTATTACAGATCTATCCAGATGTGGTTCAAGTAATTTTAAACTTGAGATTTATAGCAAGTCAATGAGGTCATGGAACTTATAGAAATATTAAAATCTGGCTTGCCTATTTCATGTAGAGTTATTAAATATTTAAGAGATCATTTTTCCCTCTACTTCCTGGTAGTTTTGAAGATTTTATTTGTCTCTGCTTCAGTATAAGAAGCTAAGACTTTAAATTTCTCAGTGTAAGTTAACTATTAAAGCCTCAGCTACAAAATGAGTTGCTTATTTCAAGTTTCTTTTGGCTAAGACCTCATCTTAAGCTCACCACAGGACTTAATCTTTTGATAAAAATTAACTGGAGAGACAAACAGCTTTACAAAAACTAGAGGAAGTTTCTATCACTTGTTGTCAATCGTGATCAATTACAATCAAATGTTTAGTTTATGCCCCCAACTTCTCTTTAACAAAAGAGAACATTAATATAAATTTATCTCTTCTCATAAAGTTTAATATCTTACCATAAAGTTGTGGTGATATAATAAAATCTTAAATATATTTTAGAAAACATTTTTCCTCTAATAGTAATTAATTTGGCTATTATAAACTATTAATTGATATTTGGCCTATTATATAGTATAGATTTTTAGACAAAATTAATAATTATCCAATAGACAGATTGTTAAGATTTGCTTGTATGCATGCTTTTATATTTCCTATAAATTTATGTATGCATCCCATGATAAAAATACTTTTACAGATCTTTTTGGGGGAAAAATATATGTGATTGGATCACATGTTTGGCACAGATAATTGAGCTACATGCTATAGTCACTGTTTATAGTGCTATAATCAAACTTTTAATTTATATACTGATAACCAATATATATATAGTTCAGAAGTTTACAATTGCTTGGAGTTGTTCCTTTTTAGATATTACTAATTCTCATATTTTACAATTGTTAAGAGAAAGTAATGTTCCTTAAGAAAACTGTCTTTAAACATTTAAAAACTCCTTAAGATATCTTAAACTGACTGGACAAGACCCTTAAGGCAATGCTACAGCAAATTTATATCCCAGGCAGATTATAGACTTTACACAAAAAAATTGGCTATATAATAATTTTACTCTTTGTATCATCATACTGGTAATGGCTTGTGATGATAATTTGATATTTTTAAAATATATTTTTGATTTTAAAAAATAAAAATAGAATATGCATGTAACTATTGTTACCTTTTCAAGCTTTCAAGTTACAATTGCTCTAACATAAAAACAACAAAATATTAATTGGTTATTGTCTATATTATATTTCTATATTTTATGTTCCTAGTCAGATTAAAACAAATAATGGAACTGGCTATTTAGTCAAACATTTGGACATACAAGGTATGCACTCTCTGATAAGTGGTTATTAGCCCAGAAGTTCAGAATACACAAAGAACAACCCAAAAACCACAAGAAACTCAAGAAGAAGGAAGACTAAAATCTGGACACTTCATTCCATCTTAAAAGGGGGAACAAAATACCCATGGAAGGAATTGCAGAGACTAACTATGGAGCAGAGACTGAAGGAAGGGCACTCCAGTCTGATATAGCTGTCTCCTGAGAGGCTCTGACAGTACCCGACTAATAGAGATGTAGCGGGTCACAGCCATCCATTGAACTGAGTATAGGGTCCCCAATGAAGGAGTTACAGAAAGGACCAAAGGAGCTTAAGGGTTTGCAGCCCCTTAGGACGAACAACAATATGAACTAACTAGTACCCTCAGAGCTCCTAGGGACTAAACCACCAACCAAGGTACTCATGGTGGGACAGATTGCTCTGGCAGCATGGCAGTATATAGTAGAGGATGGGCAAGTCGGTCATCAATGGGAGGAGGGGCCCTTGGCCCTATGAAGGTTCTGTGCCCCATTGTAGGGGAATGCCAGTGCCAGTAAGTGGGAAAGGGTGGGGTGGCGACCAGGGGGAGGGGGTAGGGATGAGGGTTTGTTCTTGTTGGTTTTTGTTTTTTGTTCTTTGTTTTCCTTTTTTTGGAGGGGAAACTGGGAAAGGAGAAATCATATGACATGTAAATAAAGAAACTATCTCATAAAAAATTCAACCCAATTTTTTATAAATCTTACAAGAGCAATTCTGAACTTTATATGGAAAAATAATAAACTCAGGAAAGCAAAAGCAATCTTCAAACATAGAAGCACTTCTAGAGGTTCTCTGACCTCAAGCTGTACTACAGAGCAATAGTGATAAAAACTAGTATTTGTACAGAAAAAGACATGCCTATAACACTTGATTTTTGATAAAGAAGCCCAAACCATACAGTGGAAAACAGAAAGCAACTTCAACAAATGGTGCTGGTCTAACTGGATGTCTACATGTAGAAGAATGAAAGTAGATACCTATTACCCTGTAGAAAACCCACATCCAAGAGGATGAAGGACCTCAACATCAAGCCAGAAAAAGTAAATCTCATATGTAGCTATCTAGAGACCATGGAGAACCAGGTACACCTGAAAGGGGGACTGGAGATGAAATAGGATGAGCCAAGACAAAATTCTCTGATCAAGACTCAATGTTTAATTTTCAGCTCTGCTTTTATATAAGCAAAACCCAAAGACCCATCCTTTGTTTCAGCTGTATTCTGTTGCAAAACAAGCTCATTCATCAGTGAACTCAAGGCTCAGGAAGGAAGATGTAAATGTAGCAAAGCCAGGTGCCTACTCCAGTCAGGTTTTAAAACCATAGGAGACTAGTCTAGCCAAATCAAGGCTGGGGGAAGGGCACAATTCCCCCTTTTTTATTTTTTAAAGATAAGTTGGATGGAGGTACAAGATTGATTTGTATTCCCATGATTCCATCTTGGAAATATGGTGACTAAGTGGTTGTGTCTGTCTTAGATCTGGGTCTACATTTCTCCTTCTTACCCATCTTTGAGAACAAGCACAGCTTGTTTGTTTGCTTGAACAAACTTGGCTTTTTAGTGGTTGTTTAGACAAACAGGGCCTTTTGGTGCTTGCCTCTATCTTAGATTGATACAAGCTCAAGAACCCCAGTTACCTGTCTCTGACCATCGGTCTTCATTAAGGACACCTTTTTCCCATTCAGCCCAAAGCCCCGAAGTGCATAAGCATACGCGCTCAATGTACTTCTTTATAGCGACGAATGATTGCCATAGTGAATAATTGGAGCTTTGCTGAAGGTGATCCTCTGTCAAAGCAAACAATCAGCTTAAGTCAAAACTTAAAAGCAACAGGAATAGAGTTGTCTGTTTGAATATCCCAGTTATTCAATTCAGCTGCAAATTAGCAAAGATCATACACAAAGTCTGGCCATCAGGTGTATGGAAGGTGGCTTTGAGAACTAATAGAAAACACTTGCTTCTCTGGTAAGGGTGGAGACTATGCTCCAAATTAACCTAGCTGGCTGATAGAGATTTTAAGCCATCTTCATGTTGGAATCATAATTACTAGAAGGCTCAGGATCTGTGTCCACTTGACTCACCAATTTTTCTGGCAGCCATGCAGTTCTGTCTTCTGTTTGTGAAAAAACACAGACAGAGCCTCATCCCCATACTAAAATAGTGTTGGGACCACTCCAAATGTTAGTTAGGGGATCTTGCCATTTAACCATGGCATATAAGGTAGAAGTGACCAGATGCCAGTGGTGATCCATTGTAGACTGACCTTTAGCATCAGTTTGCAAAAAAATTTAAAACAAATAAGACAAAAGCAAGGTGTGCTTTTGGTGACCTTTGAGGATATAATGTTCCCTCTTTTGTTTTTTTGTTTGTTTGTTTGTTTGGTTGTTTTTTTTTGTGTTTTTTTTTTTTTTCGTTTTTCGAGACAGGGTTTCTCTGTGCAGCCCTGGCTATCCTGGAGCTCACTCTGTAGACCAGGCTGGCCTCGAACTCAGAAATCCACCTGTCTCTGCCTCCCAAGTGTCCCACCTCCCTGACCCCCTCTTTTGTTTTTAAAAGCCAATTTTTCAGAGTACGATGCTCATGCTCAACAATTCTTTGTCCCATTGGGTGATAAGGAATTCCAGCTTTATGTTCAATACCAAATTCCTCACAAAATGATGCAAAGTTGTTTCCAGTATAAGCTGGCCAATTATCTGTCTTAATGACTTTAGGTAACTCCATAGCATTAAAGACTTTTAAGCAATGATCAATTACATTTCTAGAGGCCTCTCCCATATGTAGAAAAGCAAAAAGGAATCCTGAACAAGTGTCAATACAGAATTTTATATATTTCAATTTTCCAAATTCTGCATAATGAGTTACATCCGTTTGACAAATATTATTGAGCATAAGGCCTCATAGTTTAACCCCTAAATAAGGGACTGGAGATAATAGAAGGCAGTTAGGGCATTGTTTTACACTCATTCTAGCCTACTCCTTAGTGATCTTATGTCGGAGCCTTAAGGTATGACTAGAAAGATGAAATTTATTATTATCATGTCTAGCCAATGCAATAGGATCCAAAACTAAGGCTTCTCCTATTAAAGCTCTGTCAATGTGATCATTATCTGCAGCTAAAGGTCCAGGAAGATAAGAATGAGCTCATATATGATCAATATAAAAGGGATTTTTTTCAAGCAAGAATGATGTTTTGCAATTGTGAAAACAGAGATGCAGCTGTTGTATTGAAATGAAATGTACCACAAGTTTCCAGTAGAGGAACGGACTGGGCCACTATCAGTAAAAAGATTAAAAGTATCATCCACAGACTGAAAAACATTTAGTACTGCTTTCAGTTCTGCTAAAGGAGCTTAGAGTCCAGGAGTCTCTATGACTACTTGTTGATTATTTATAAGATAGCCAGCTCATCCTTTACAGGAGCAGTTGTCAGGGACAGAGTGTCCCTGTTGTTCCCCAGTCCCTGAGAATTTGACCTTATCTGAGTAACAGTCTATTCTCGGAGGAACCATGGAGTGTTCTCGGAAAAACCATAAAATGTTTTGTCAACGCTTCCACTCCGGCCAGGTGTGAAGCCAGGTGTACACCCTCACCCCACTTCCTCTTAACGCTTCCTTGCTCTGCAAGTATAATTACCCTGCCCTTCTGAAGTAAAGTTAGGCCTTGACAACCGTTTCTGCTTGGCCTCGTTCCTCTCTCTCGCCCGTTTCTCTTTCAGGCTCAGTCCCCTTTGGACCCTGGTTAATTACTCGCCCTGCGGGCTGGGGCAAGTGGCGCCCGAAACAGGGACCCCGAAGTAAGGACGCTTGCCAGACGGAACACATAAGTGGAGCTCCGGAGACAGAGATCACCACCCGCGCTACGAACCTTCCACAGCTCACAGAGACCGGCAAACGGTAAGCAAAGATTCTTCCCTTCCGTCTTATAGAAATGGGCCAACAGTTGTCAAAGGAGGCAGCTTTCATTAAGGATTTGAAGGCCTCCCTCAGGGAGAGAGGAATCAGAGTTAAAAAGAAAGACCTTATAAAATTTTTTATATTTGTGGATCAGACTTGTCCATGGTTTATCATAGATGGGCCGAATATAAGCCCAAAAAAGTGGCAAAGGGTGGGCCGAGAGCTTAATGATAGGCTTACCAAGGAAGGTCCTGATGCTATTCCCTCCACCGTTTTTTCTTATTGGGGCCTCATTCGTGATATCGTTGAGGCAGCCAGTGATGACCCCGATAGACAGCAACTTCTGGCAGTTACTGAAAACTGCCTTAGACCCCTCTCCCATACACCCTCTGTCAAATCAGTAGTCATAGACATGAGCCCTGTTAATGGACCGGCATCAGAGTCACAAGGAAGGGTTGTAAATTTGCACCCTTCCCCAACCGGGGGCCTAAAAACATATTTAACAGCCCCTGTCTTTGGGGGCCCTTCAGGAGAGGATCCCCTAGATCCCAGGGACGAGGCTACCCTGGAGGAGGAAGCCGCCCGATATCATAATCCCGATTGGCCCCCCTTGGCCTCTGCGCCACCTCCTCCTGCCTATCCTCTCCCCATATGTGCTCCCTCCCTGCATGTGTCAGCCGTCCCCCTAATGGAGGCCTGAGATAAATTGGCAACTCAAGTCACTGAATTAAAAGAGGTCCTACCTTCAGAAGGAGTTCGCCCAACTCTCCACGGAATTGGCCTCCCTGCAGGTGTCTATTAAAGATACTCTTTTCATGCCATCCCCTTTCCCCCTTTCAAAGAGTGCCCCACCACGACAAGGCCTCCCTTCAAAATCTTCTCAAGTCCCTCGTCGCCTGGCCATGACCTGTCCTGTCTTGACTAGATCTAGAGCGGCTACGTTAGAGGGAGATTTACCAGCCATCCCAGAGGTGAGCCGTGAGCCGGCCCCGATTCCTCCTTTATCCGAACCTCCTTATGATGAGGTGGCTATTACAGGGTCAGGTACTGAGGAGGAAGAGCCCCCCCCC
>JADRCD010066290.1:0-10074 GCA_019843815.1 Montemys delectorum | reverse complement strand
CTGTGTATAATGTAAGGGTCTTGAAATCTTGCTTCTCCTATCTCAGCCTCTCTATTAGTAGTATTGTTTATTTCATGTTTTTACACTATACTATGATCTTCAGAACAGCTTATATATTTCAAAAGTATTTATATAAATACTTTTGTATACTTTTGTATACTTGGGTATATACCCAAGGGAGACATAGACAATTAACTTGGGAGGTGGCTTGTAGGAAAGAGAACAACAAAGAGTGAGACTGAATGCTTTGCTTGACATTTGTAGCTCTTGTATCAAGTTTGAAGAAGAGGGCTTGTACCACAGCAAAGTCAGAGACAGCTAATGCTCAAATTGTTACTGAACCAATAAGAAGATCAAGCTGCATATCTACACATATATGTAGCAGTACTAGATCTAGCCCAAGAATGCTCTTTGGTTGTTGGCTCAGTCTCTGTGAGCCCCCATAGGCCTAGGTTAGTTAATTGTGTAAGTCTTGTAGTGTCATTGACTCCTCTGTCTTGTTCAATCCTATCCTCCACTCTTAATAAGACTCCCCAAGCTCCACTTGATGTTAGGTTGTGGGTCTCTGCTTCATCAACTGCTAGATGAATCCTCTCAGGAGACAGTTATGCTAGACTCCTGTCTTCAAGCACAGCAGAGTATCATTAGTAATGTCAGGAGTTGCTCTCTTTCATGGGATGAGTCTCAACTTAGGCCAGTCATTGGTTGGCCATTTCCTCAGTCTCTTATCTGTCTTTCTCTCTATGCATCTTGTAGGCAGGACAAACTATGGGACTTAGGTTTTAGAGATGGCTCAGCCATTAAAAGCTAGACTCAGAACCAAAACTATTTTAATTCTTTTTGATGCTGTATTCTTTTGAGATACTTAGCCTAGCTTTAGAAGAAAATGTGAGAAATAACATGCAATACAAAATAGGGTCAATAATTAAAAGAGGTATATTGGAAACTTTAAGAATTCAGGAGAGATGTACACAAATATAAGGAAAATTGTTTTTCCCCAAATTACCCCTGATTTATATTACATCCCTTATAATTGTGGCATATTACCAAATTTTCATCAATAGAAACCCTTTGAACAATAATCAGTAAAGATACATGGCTTTCAAACACGTGTCTCCAACTTTATTGCACATCAGAATCACCTTTGGAGTTACTAAGTCCCAGACCTATGCCAGAGTCTGGGATTCAATAGGTGCAGGATGAAACTTGAGAACTTGTCTTTCTAGCAAATATGCAAAGTGATGTTGAAACTGTTTATCTGACAACTGGGCAAGTAAAAGCATGAAAACCTGAGTTCCATTTCAAGAACACATGGTTCAAGGTGACAGCTCCCTACAGTAGTCCTTTGGCTACCAATCATGTGCCTCATTCACACTACAAGCTCTATATTTTGAGAACCAGTTTTAAGTCAAAGTTTCTCAAATCTTACAGTTTCAAATAATCATAAAGCTATATTCTAGACCAACTAAATTAGAACACTGCCAGGGTCCTCTGCTTGCAGTTTTGGATGGACTACAGGTTATTTTGGGACAAACTCATAATGTAATATTCCCATTTTAAATAAATATCAACCAGTTTCTAGTAAGATAACCAAATGTAAGAGAAAGAAATAGATCTAACCACAATTCAGTAATTAATCCTGGGACATGTAGTCATATATGTACAAGTAATGAATCTTGGTTAATTTCTGAAAATTGTTAATATACACCTAAGGGAAAAGAATGAAGCTCTACCTTCCTCACATAGAAATAAATTTTTGCAGCTTAGAATATAGCTTCTAGCATAAATATTAAGGAAGTAGTACATCTTGAACAAAACAGAGAAACAAAGACAGTATCTCCTCAAAAAATATGTAGGAGGACCAAAAGGGGTGAATTTAGTAATTATGACAGTGCTGCAAAGAAAGGTGCAGTATTTGAACTACATTTTTATACACAGTAGAACCTGAAGAAAGCAATATTTCTAAAATTTCTTACATGTGGTTTTAATTATACATACACTTTCATTAATACATTAATATATCATATATTTAGCTAATATAGCTATAAAACTATATATTCAAGTAGATCAACATTTTTATTATGTCTACTCATTAAACTGGAATCATATTGAGGCATCTACAGATTTTTTGGCTTAAAGAATTGGGAATTTCTTTCTGAAAGTGATAGCACTTGAGCTAACCTTCATAAAATAAGTATATATGTATCAAGTAACCAGAATATGAATGATTTTCCAAAACTAAAAAGAATAATACAAGTGAAAAAAGGCAACAAGAGAGCAAATGTTGAACAGTAAGGTACCACGTTGAGAAAGCAATTGACTACTAAATGATGGAAATGACATGATAAAGAAATTGTGCTATCATTGTTCTACCATTGCATGTTTTTGAGTAGTGTCTCTATGGTATAATATCTCCAATTAGAAGTCTGATTATGACTTCTCATCTTTCATCATACTTTATATCTCTTCAGAGAATTCTGAAAGTTTTCAAAGGTGATTCTAATTAGTGACTTAATAACAATCTTAGTAAGAATAATTTTGTATTGCTCTACAGCCACAGAATCCCATGAGATAATGAGTAGAAAGATCATGTTATATGAATTTAGCTACTCAACATTGCATATATCAGCAGTGGATGTATGGAAAACATCACAAAAAAATGTTCCCAATAAACTTTCCTTTAATACCCATACAAAGAAATTCTTTAGATAGAAGAAAAACTGATATAGATCTGAAACTCTTACCCACATAAGGAAAGAAAAAGTGATGAAAAAGGAATAGATGCATAGAAAATAACTTGTTTATTTTTAGATGAATGAATACCATTTAATTCAAAATAGTAAAAAATGTATTCTATTAAAACGTGCTATGTGTCTTACTTGTCTATATCTTTTCTAGTGTATATGCTTATATATGAATGAAATGAATGAAGATAATGATATAATAAAAATAGAGTACTTATAATATACATATACTGCATATGAAATATTACAGAGTTATCAGAAAACTGAGTTAGATTAGTTGTCCTCTGCAAACTCTAAGACAACCACTAAAAATATTTACATGCTAAGACAGAAATGGAATTATATAAAGTGTTCAACTGAAAGCATTAAAGTTCAGGGAAAGTAGAGAAAGAGAAAATGGAGAACAAAGAACAATGGCAACAGATCAATAACAATAATACAAAAAAATACCACTCCAATTACATTCATAAACTGGTTGTATGGCAATGGTCAAAATCATTAGATTACATTAAATAAATTCCTAGATGATAACAAAAACCAAATTGTTATCTACATGCAAATTCATTTTAAATATAATAGATTAAAATCAGTGGAATGATAATTACCATATGAATATTATTTTTTAAAGAAGATACTATTAAATTTCCTACAAACTTATCTTCAAAGAGAAGAAAGTTATCAAGGGTAAAGATCAATTTCAGCATATCCATTGATGTCATCCTTGTTTAGCTCACATTTTAGCAGTTATGTTGGTGAAATTTAGTAATATATATGCATATGCATATAACTAGGTAATAATAATTAGTGGGAAAAGAGGCTATAAATTTGACAGTAAGCAAGGGGAGGTGTGTATAGGAGTGTTTAAAGGGAAAAATGGAAGAGAAAAGTGTAATTACATTGTAACAACAAAATAAAAAGATTAGAGATCAATCTCTCTCAAAAACATGTCTATAACATTTATTTTAAAAAATATTAACAAATGCAATAAAAATGTATGGATTTATATATTAACACATAGAATTTTTTCAGGTATAAAAAGCCAGATCAATAACCCCAAATCAACTAAAATAATCCATTGAATCAATGAGTTAAAGATTAAACATTGCATGCTTTTATCTATAGATACAGAAAACACATATAACATCTAACATTTACTCTTGGTGAACCATCTCTGTAAACTAGGAATACAGAAAAATAATTTCAAGTTGATAAACAGCATTAGCAAAAATATTAGAGCTAGCATACTTGATTATAAAAACCTAAAGCTTTCTTACTAAGATCAAGAACAAAGGATAGCCATAGTCTCCAGCCAACCTTTTTACTCCATTCTGTATAATCCCAGGTAATGTAGTAATGTAACACAAAGCAAAGCAAAAAAAAAAATGTATGTAGGTTAGAAATTTGTAAACATTTGAAAATATGTCATTGTTCGCAGATGATAGTAATTGTCAGTATAGAAGGAATTAAGCACTTCTAGAAGTAATAGGCAATTGTAGCAGAGTCAGAGGATATGAGATGAACTTATACAGATTAATAAATTTCTTATACACCAGCACTGGATAAACAAGAATGTAAAAACATGATATTGTTTACTTATACTACCAAAACCAGGAATAAATATAACAGAAATACATAAAAAAAATCTCTATGAAGAAAACAACAGAACTGAAAAATCAAGCAAATAAATTAATGGAGATATACTTCATATTCATGAATAAGAAAACAGAAGGTTGTTAAGATACCCTAATTTCATCTATAAATTTAATCCAATTTTTAATTTTGCTATAACTACAGCTTCTCTAAAGATTAGTTTTAAAAATATGGAACTATTTACAGAATTTGTCATCTGTACTGAATACTGAACGCCTTTATTTCTAATTCAATCTTTCATTCTCATACCCAACCTAAGAGGTAAATTCTACCTTTTCAAATTTATAGACAAGAAAATAAAATCTCAAGACATGAATACATTTTTCCTGAAGTACACAACTCACCACCCAAGAAGAGAATCTAACTGGTGATCACTTATGGCGTTTTAAAACATATGGTCTTAGTGATAACCATATAACAGCACCATTATGCTATTATAATATCAAAGTTGCTTAAGACAATATTTGAACTAACAAATTTAACTGTGTTTCAATAAATCTTCATTTACAAAAAAAGTAGACAATGGACCAGATGTAACCAGCATGATATCATTCCATTTCGTCCATTCTTACACAAGACTTGTGTAAGTTTCTTGATGTTGATTTTAGAAAAAGCATTACATTTTATATCTTTATATGATTATTTTGTTCTCTCTTTCTAAGTGGAATTGATGCATCCTCACTTGGGCATCAAGGACCTCAACATAAATCCAAATACTCTAAATCTAATAGAAGAGAGAGTGGGAAATCACCTCAAATGCATCAGCACAGGGGAAATTTTCCTGAACATAATACCAATGGCTCAAGATCTAAGATCAACAATTGAAAAATGAGACCTCATAAAATTGAAAAGTTATTGAAAAGCAAAGGACACTGTCAATAGGACAGAAGAACAACCTACAGATTTGGAAAAGATCTTCATTAACCCTACATCCGGTAGAGGGATAATATATAAAATATATAAAGAACTCAAGAAGTTAGACTCCAAAAATACAAATAACCCTTTAAAATGTAATACAGAGTTAAACAGCATTCTCAACAGAAGAATCTCAAATGGCTGAGAAACACTTAAAGAAATGTTCAACATTGTTTGTGACAAAAATGGAAATCACCACCAAACTAGGTTTTACATCAGATCTAATAAGCTTCACTTTTTCAATAAATTATGCTTCTACTGCATTAATTCATAACATAAATTATATTTTAATATGTATAAAATCTATTCTTAGATGGAGCAGTTTATTCTTTTCCCAACATTAAAAGGTATTAGTTCAGTCCTTCTTAATTTTTGAGCTAGTTCTAAATGATACCAACAATATTTCACATCTTCTGGCCCTAACACTAAACACATTTAAATAATTCATTTTAAGGTTAGGGTTAACTTGAATTATTTCCAGTTTAAAAATATACCATTCACTGATTCCTTCCTAAAACATACAATATTCCCATATCAGTGGACTAAATGGCTGTCCCTGGTCTTCCCATGTTTGCCCTGAATACATAGTATTAAATCTTGACCTTTTAGTTTTGTTACTTATTGTTTGCTTTGTTTTTCCTTTTTCGTTTTTTATTTGAAATTTTGTTTAGTTTGGCTTTTCCTCAGTGCTGACTGTAATGTAGAGCCCCACATATGCTGGCTAAGTGAGATACCTTGCTACCTTACCTAGGTTTTCTCTCTACTCAAGCCAGGACTTTTAAACTTCCATGGAGACTTTCACTCTAGAGACTAGAGATATTCTTTTCTGTCCTTCAAGCATTTTATTAGTAATGTTTTCTGAAAATATGGGGGAACAAGTAGGCCTATCTTTCAAAAGAGAAAATGTTACTTTCCACAGATATCTAGGTCATTTGTTTTACTTATTTATTTTTTTTCCTCAGTCACGGTCACAATACATCTGAGATACCTTCCTTCCATGCCTGTGTTTTCTGATTTGCCATTTAGTCTTTTCTCATGATCCAGAGAGTGACACTTGGTTGCAAATCTACCATTTTCCCTGTGTCTCACCAATCCCTCCCATTGTGCATGTTGCAATCCTAGTTCATACTTCATCCAACTGGCATGACTCCTCAAAGAACCCAAGAGTTTCAGCATCAGAAGATCTAACCTCTCTGTGCCCTGCCTTTTACTAATAGTGGACACTATTTAAGCCAGGGTTCCTTATAGCACAGCACCAAGGTTTGCTGTTCATCATTCTAGTGTTGCAGGCCTAAGATTACTTTTCTCATTGGCCTTGCTACAAAAAAGCCAACCATATCTGCATATTTTAGCTTTCTTAACGCCCAAAATATCTAGCCACATTCAAAGCTTGAATTCAATTCTACTTTTTCTTTCTAATTGTTACCACCATATTGTGATTAGTCCCAAGAAAAAGAACAAAACAGGTGACTTAGATTTCAGAAAGAAAATAACATTTTCTGTCCTCAAAAGGAGGCCTATTTTTCATCCCAGACTTTCAGAAAACATTGTTACTAAAGTGTTTTTTTTTCTAAAGTGTTTTCAGGACAAAGAATTGTGTACTCTCTAGAGTAAAAGGTTTTATCTTAGTTGGAGTTTCTATTGCTGTGAAGAGACACCATGACCATGGCAAGTCTTATAAAAGAAAACATTTAATTGAGACTGCCTTACAGTTTAAGAGGTTGAGTCTATTGCATTATGGTTGAAATCATGATGGCAAGCAGGTAGACATAGTGCTAGATAAGTAGCAGAGACTTCTACATCTGGATCCACAGGCACCAAGAAGTACCAGACTTTGGCCTCGGAATTGGCTTTTTGAAACCTCTAAGACCACCCCAATGAAACTCTTCCTCCTACAAGGCTACATCTCTTAATACTTTCAAATAATGCTACACCTTGGCAACCAAGTATTCAAATCTTTGAGCCTACAGAGGGTCATTTCATCCAAACCACCACAGGTTCCATGGAAGCTTTAAAAAGCCCTGACTTTTCAAGACCTACATACCTATATCGGCTTTATACCTATTATTTTGACAATTTTTGTTCAATTAGGAAGTGAAAACAGTGTAGACCTTGTGAAGTTACTGTGAAAAGTAAATTAAATAATGAGAATGAAAGAACTCTTGTCAATTGCACATGTCAGCTGCTGACATTATGAATATGTCACTAATATTCCTCCATCTCCACTACAACAAATGCTACAATTGTTCAGAGGACAGAATAAGTAGTTCAAAACTAATTATTCAAATTGATCCAGGGGATTATTTACTTTTATTTTAACATGCTAACATAAATCACTTCATTGTAATCCTGTGCATCAAAATTTATTTTATACATAGTTTTTTTTTAATCAAACCTGCAAAAATTAGGTTTGCCTTTACTTATGGATTCATTGAACTACCTTCCCTAAAAACACAAGCCAAAATTTGTGCATATTTGTATCGTAAATCATACTCTAACAATATACCAAAAGCAGTCACCTCTTTTATGAATCAGTCTCTGATTTCCCAGACTCACTTAACCCTTGTACTTCTATTTTCCATCATGCAAAACTGTTACAACATCTATAATATGGTACTATTATAGCATTTTGACTTTCATCCACTAGAAATTATTAGCAACTCTAGCCCAGAGATTTATTCTTTGTATTCTCATTCATAGAACACAGTAGATAATTAATATGTACTTACTGTCACAGAAAACAGAATACAAGGAGGACCAGGCTACATTACTCTAAAGTATTCCATGCAACTTAAAAGAATATATATATATATATATATATATATATATATATATATATATACATATATGTTGTTTTGGGTGTGATGTAAAAAACACTAGTTATTTTTAACCATCCCAAATTAGAGAAATGTGAAATGAAAGACAGTTTATTTGAGCCTCTCAGCCCAAGAGTGAAATGTTGTTTCTTTTAGAGAAGAGGGCACCATGTACTTTATTTAAAGAACTAGTACATGGAGAATATAGGTATGTCATGAGGGAAGATCAGAGTGAAAGGAAGATCAGAAAGCTGTTTCTACAAGGATTTTAATTGCATGTTTTAATCATCTGTCATAACATCTGCATATCTTTCCTGACATTTGAGCTAAATTTAGTGCATGGAGCCCTTGCACTAAATGTAAAAATTTCTATGCTGAGGGATATTTTTTTTAAAGTATTCACACTGATGGAAAAAAAATGGTCTTCAACAGTGAGCTGACAGGTTAGAATTTCAAGGACTACTCATCTATTTCTTTCTTGTATGCTGAAATGTATCCCTTGGAGAATCACAGAAATGCATAGCCTAATGCACTGCATGCAGGAAAGATTTGCTTCTGTAAATTTCAAATAACTTCCCAGATGCTACACCAGAATATGACCAACAGACCACACATGGAATAACAAGGTCCTAGTAGATACTGTGAATAAGATAATTCATCATCAGTGGCTTCAGCAAGGTAATTTGCTACTTTATTTCCCCTGTGGAAGTAGTTACAGACCTTGTCTCTAGTAACATCTTTTATTTAATAGAATAATTAATTTAATAAACAACCTTTAAACACTGAACCTTTCAGTTAACCTTAATTTGATCACAATGTAAAATGCAGCTGGTATAATGGAAAAATTGTAATATCCTTGACAGACAAGGCAAATCATGTTTATCCTACATTTCTTTTTATTTAAAACTTTTTAATATGTATCACTTTGCATATCACTTCTGAGAGATGTTACTGAAGGTGTATTTATGAATGATGTAATGATCCAGCAGTCTCATCCCACAGCAAAGGTGAAGTGGTCACTATAAACGATAGATCTAGGAGTCATCCCATTTCCTATTACTTTCAGACCTTGGGATCAGGAGTAGACAGAAGAGTCAATCAAAATTTTGCTAACCAATAATGAGAAACTAAAGTTCTTTCAACATAAAAGAGGATATTTTCCCAGTGTACTCCATTATACAATTTCCCTGTTCCCAGGAGTTATATAACTACATCCTTATAACATCTTTCTTCTTAACTTTAGCTAAAGACTCAAGGGTAGCATTTAAACTAAGGAACAAAATAACTACAACTTTTAGACAACATAAATTATTTTCAGCAGTATTCAAAATCTCTAGGCCCTGCCTGTCACTCAGTTTGAAGGTTTTTCCCAGTAATTTTCCTACTCTTACTAATCCTCTTTGTTCTAAGTTCCTCCTGCCTTAGTCAATTGACAGACTAAACAAAGTCATGAATACATCAACTTTTATGAGAGAGACTCTATTTTCAGTATACTTAAAATAAATTACTGCCTTGTGTAATAAATTCTATCTAAGGAAATACATATTTATTTTCTATGTAACCATCTCCAAATACCCCCTAATATACTTTTCAAAATTCAGTCTTCTTTTTCTAAAGTAGAATGTTTGTGCATTTACTTGATGCATAAATCTTAAGTGTTTATATTTTGATTATTCCAAGAGAACCTAACTTCCATGGGATGTGCAGCTATCTGGAGCAAGCAAAAGCAGGAAGAGGTTACCAGTATCAGAGCTGGAAATGCAAGGAAAGAGATCTACTGCCTAAGACCCAGAGGAAAAATGTGAAAGGAAATTTGTATCAACTTAGAGAAAAGAGAATAGTCACTTCATTTCTAATGGAAAATTGTAAATATCACTTTTATTTTCACATGCAATCATCATCTCCTAGGCTTACTACTGAATAACCTCAATTTTCTAGTTCATTCTGAA
>JADRCD010066286.1:0-13699 GCA_019843815.1 Montemys delectorum | reverse complement strand
AGCTTTTTTCTTGGGACCATTGGCTTTGAAAATTGTTTCCCAGCCTTTTTTTCAGAGATAGTGTCTGTCTTTGTCACTGAGGTGGGTTTCCTGTACCCAGTCTGATAGTCTGTGTCTTATTATTGGAGAATTGAGTCCATTGATATTAATAGATATTAAGGAAAAGTATTTGCTGCCTCTTGTTATTTTTGTTGTTAAAGTTGGAATTCTGTTCATGTGGCTATCTTATTTTAGTTTTTGTTGAAAGATTACTTTCTTGCTTTATCTGCGATATAGTTGGAGTTTTCCATTTATTATCCTTTGAATGCCTGGATTTGTGGAAAGATATTGTGTAAATTTGGTTTTGTCATGGAATACCTTGGTTTTTTCATCTATGGTAATTGAGAGTTTTGCTGGGTATAGTAGCCTAGGCTGGCATTTGTTTTCTTGTAGGGTCTGTATGACATCAAGCCAGGATCTTCTGGCTTTCATAGTCTCTGGTAAGAAGTCTGGTGTAATTCTGATAGGCCTGCCTTTATATGTTACTTGACCTTTTTCCCTCACGGCTTTTAATATTCTTTCTTTGTTTTGTGCATTTGGTGTTTTGATTATTATGTGACGAGAGCTAATGCCCTTGTCCAAACTACTTGGGAGTTCTTTAGGCTTCTTGTATGTTCATGGGCATCTCTTTCTTTAGGTTAGAGAAGTTTTCATCTATAATGTTGTTGAAGATATTTACTGGCCCTTTAAGTTGGAGGTCTTCAGTCTCTTCTATACCTATTATCCTTAGGTTCGGACTCATTGTGTCCTAGATTTCCTGGATGTTTTGGGTTAGGATCTTTTTACATTTTGTGTTTTCTTTGATTGTTGTGTCAATGTTTTCTATGGTATCTTCTGCCCCTGAGATTTTCTCTTCTATCTCTTGTATTCTGTTGGTGATTCTTGCATCTATGTATCCTGACTTCTTTCCTAGGTTTTCTATCTCCAGAGTTGTCTCTCTTTGTGATTTCTTAATTGTTTCTATTTCCATTTTTAGATCCTGGGTGGTTTTGTTCAATTCCTTCACCTGTTTGGTTTTGTTTTCCTGTAATTCTTTAAGAGATTTTTGTTCTTCTTTAAGGGCTTGTACCTGTTTACCTGTGTTCTCCTATATTTCTTTAAGGGATTTATTTATGTCCTTCTTAAATTCCTCTATCAGCATCACGAGATATGGTTTTAGATCTGAATCTTGCTTTTTTGGTGTGTTGGGGTATCTAGGACCTGCTGTGTTTGGAGTATTGGGTTCTGATGATGCCAATTAGTCTTGGTTTCTGTTAGTAAGATTCTTATATTTGCCTTTCGCCATCTGTTAATCTCTGGTGTTAGATGATCTTGCTGTCTCTGGCTGGAGCTTGTACCTCTTATGGGTCTGTAAGCCTGTGTCATCACTCCTGGGAGATCAGCTCTCCCCTTGTAAGACCAGTGCTCAGAGGGCTGTGGGTCAACTGTCCCTCCTTGGTGCAGATGGATGAATGAAGGACTCTGGTCCCAGTTGCTCTGCTGCTTCTGCAGTCTGTTCCTCCTTGCTGGTCTCGCCTTAGAAAGTCTTCGGAGAGAATATGGCAATCTTGCCTGAGTCCTGGAGTCAGAGTACTTTTTGGAGACTTGCTCTCCCCTGGCAGGAAAGGTGCACAAAATGCTGTGGAAAAAGTTCACCTCCTGGTTCCTGGTGGAGGTAGAAAAGGCCCTGTCCCTCCTGCTCTGCCTTTTCTATGGGCTGTGCCTCCTGGCTGGTCCTACCTTAGAGAGTCACCAGAGAGAAAAAAAATCTCTCTCCCCTGTCTTCAACCTATCTCTCTAGCCCTAATCGAGAGCTGAGCCTATGAAATGGTGCTATCTGTGTTCAAGGTAGATCTTCCCCGTGCAATTAACAGCTGAAATAATCACCTACAGACTTTGCTATAGTCCATCCTAATGTAGAAATTCTCACTGAAGCTTTTTCTTAAGTTCTGTAATTCTAGGTTGTGTCAAGTTGACAAAACTAACCAGCATAGAGTACAACTCCTCTTTATTCTTGATATTGAAATAAATACTGATGATGTTATGGAAGCTGGGGGCTTAGAAAAAAAATCAGTATACATCCTCTGGAAAGGAATCTACTCAACTTCTGATATTTTCTTCTATTTCTTTCATAAGTGTATTAATGTTTTGTTACAGCTATTTCAAGGTACTTTTGAGGTTCTTTTGAAAGATCTTGTGTCACTGATTTCTGTCTCAGTCTGTCATTGGTGTGGAGACAGGCTTTTATTTTTGTGTGTTTTTTATACTGTTTTTTCGCTGAAAGTGTTTATCGGCTAAAGGTGTTTCCTAGTTCAGTTTTTAGGGTCATTTATGTATACAACCATATCATTTGCAAATAAAGATACTTTGGGGTTTTTTTTCCTACTTTTTTTCCTACTTATATACCCTTAGTCTCCTTCAGTTGCCTTATTTCTGTAGCAAGTATTATATTGGATAAGTGTGGAGACTTGTCTTATTCCTGATTTTGGTAGAAATGCGTTGAGTTTCTCTCTACTTCAGTTAGTTCTTAGTGTGAACTTGCTATAATTTGTCTTTATTATATTGTATTATATCTTGTATTTCTAGTCTCCCACAAAAGGGTGTTGAATTTAACAAAGATCTTTTCTCGATCTTATGAGATGAAAATGGGATAATGAAGTCTCCTACTGTCACTGTGAAGGGGTCAATATGTTGTTTAAACTACAATGTATTTCCTTTATGAGCTTCATTACTTTTATTAGATGTTTACAATTGCAATATTCTTTTGGTGGATTTTTCTTTTTATACCTATATAGTTTCCATATTTTTCTGATTAGTTTTGGGTTGAAGTTTATTTTGTCCAATAGGCTAGCTTCCTTTTCTTAGAAAATAGTTTTCCATATTTTTATCCTGGTTTGATATCTATACTTCATGACAAGATGTTAGCTACAGTGCCTATCTTAGGGTTTCTATTGCTGTGATGAAATACCATAACCAGAAAAACAAGTTACATATTGTTGTTCACAATCAAAGGAAGTTATGACAGGAACCTAAACAGGAACTTTTGGAGACAGAGCTGATACAGAGGCCTTAGAAGAGTGCTGCTTTAAGGCTTGTTTACCATACCTTGCCTAGACTCCTTTCTTAAAAGAACATAAGACAATTGTACTGGGTAAAGCACAACTGATGATGGGCTGGGCCCTCTTTCGTCTATCACTAATGAAATGCCTTACAGCTCAATATTTTAGATGTGTTTTCTCAACCGGTGTCCTCTCCTTTCGTTTAGCTCTAGTTTATGTCAAGTTACATAGGTCTAGCCAGTTTAGTGTGCTTCTTATAGTGGGAGGGTGGAACCTGTTGACAAGCCCAAGCTAAGTCTTTATCTTCTCATTGGGGAATTCAGATAACTGATGTTCTGTGATCAGTGTATCTTGATTACATTTACTTTGTTGTTAAGGTATGGATTTCCCCTCCTCTTTTACTGGTCTTAAACAATTTATTTCTGGTGTTTTCTTATATATGCTTAACCTCTGCACGTTGAAGTATTTCTTCTAGCACAATCTCTACAATGATTGATTTATAGATAAGCAATACTTAAATTTGGTTTTATCATGTTTTTTTCTTTATATCTCAAATGTTGCCTCCCTCACAGTCCCCCCTTAACAGTTCCTCTACCACCACCCCTCCCCTTCATATCTGTTACAGTAGCTCACTGGTTATCCCTTCATCCTGGCCTATCAAGTCTATAGGATTAGGGGAGTCCTATGTCACTGAGGTAAGACAAGGCAGCCCTCTGCTATATATGTGCCATGGGTCTTGGTCCAGCCCATGTAGCTTGTAGGTATCTGGGTTAGTAGGCATATTTGGTCTTCCTATGGGGTTCCTGTTGCCTTCAGGGCCTTTAGTCCTTCCCCCAACTTGTCCATAAGTGGTCCCTCACCTCTGTTCAATGTTTGGTTGTGGGACTCTACATCTATTCACTTAGCTTCTGGGTGGAGCTTCTCAAAACATAACAGAGTTTGAAAGCATAACAGAGTATCATTAATAGTGTCAGACATTGGTGTTTTACCGTATGATGGATCTCATCTTGGATGAGTTATTGGTTGGCCATTTTTTTCAGTCTCTGCTCCATCTTTGTCCCTGCATTTCTTTTAGACAGGAAAAATTTTGAGATTCCACCTTACACAAATCAGAATAGCTAATATCAAAAACTGAAGCAAAAGCAGATGCTGGCAAGGACGTGGAGAAGAAAGGAACATTCCTCCATTTCTGGTAGGATTGAAAAATTGTAGAACCACTCTAGAAATCAATCTGGTGTTTGTTTTTCAGAAAATTGGAAATAGTTCTACCTGAAGATTTAGCAATACTGCAACTAAAGAATCAATACAGAAAATGTGGTTCATTTACTTGGCTATTAAGAATGAGGACACTGTGAGTTTTGTAGACAAATGGATGGAAGTAGGAAATATCCTGAGTGAGGTAACCCAGACAGAAAAGAACATACATGGTATGTACAAACTTATAAGTACATATTAGCCATATAATACAGAATACCCATAATATACCCCCACAGACCCCAAGAAGTTAAACAAGAAAGAAAGCCCAAGTGAAGATGCTTGAATCACAGTTAGAAAGGGGAACAAGCCAGGCAGTGGTTGTGCGTGCCTTTAATCCCAGCACTTTGGAGGCAGAGGCAGACTGGTCCTCAGAGTAAGTTCCAGGACAGCCAGGGCTATACAGAGAAACCCTGTCTCAAACAAAAGGGAATGGGAGGGGACAAAATTGTCATGGGAGGCAGAGAGAGGGAGGGATGAATGTGGGTATGAGAGTGGAATATGTATACAGGATCAGGTGTGGGAAGAAAAAGAAAAGAGGCCTATAGGGCCAGGAGAATGAATGGAAATCTGCATCTTGCAGGGTGGTGGTAATCTCTAGGCAGACCTCAAGAACTGGGATAGGGAAGGCTTCCAGGAGTTGGTGTATGTGACCTTAGCAAAGATGCCTAGCAATGTGGACATGGAACCTGAAGAGTCCGCCTCCTGTAAACAGGCAGGACCTCCAGTGAAAGACAAGGGCACCAACTCATAAAACTTTTGACCCAAAATCTGCATTTCTTTTTTAAATAATATTTTTATTCTTTACAATTTCATACAGTTCATTTTGGTCATAATTGTAATCAAGTATGGTAAAAGAATGTACTTTTTGTTGTGATCATCATTCATCTTGTTAGGGTAGTGACAGGTTTTACTTTGAAATATTCATGCAAAATCAATCAGATGTTCAAAATCATCATCTTAAGTGGATTGTGATTAAATGTGAAGAGTATGATGAAGGTTTCTTTAGCCCTGTATCTCTAAAAGCTGTTGGATACCAATCCTGAATCAAATTGTTGTTGAGGTGAAGTACAAGATAGTCTGTGCTATCTCATAGTACAGATTAATACATACTGAAGTCTTCATTTGATATATTCTTGATGCTGATGACTAAATCATTGCAGGTATCTTGAGGGCTAGCCTTGTTCATTTGTTATTCTTTGGTGTCATCTGACTTGTTTCTATAAGATGACTTGATTTGTTAATCCTTAACCTCATGAATTCATACAGATTTGAGGAATGTCAAGAAAGAAGCAAGTCTGATACCTTGAAATTGAGGTGGAAGGTAATGGAAAATGGGATTATACTTCTGAGGAATTATGTGTAAAAAAATACATTGCATTCATCTCATGTTATGCTGAAAGGAATCATGAAGTTGTTTTTGAAGTCAGCTGAAATAGTGGCCTCACATTTAATAATTTGTGTGCACTATAATGCTGAGAGAAGTGGCAGTTAGTTTGTTCTATAAGTAACTGCAACATCTCTCAGTATTGTAAGGCTCAACAAATACCAAGGTGGTAGCCACATGGTCATATTATGCCTCCATAAAGAATGTACTGATTCTGGATTATACTTCATCTGCATATCTGACTTCATGGTGTCTTCAGTTCTATGACTCTTAGAAGGAAAGGTTGGAGAATTTTAGAAGTACACTGAGAAAAATCCTAATGGTAGAACATGAGAGGACAGCTTCTAAGAGGAACGTGTGGTAAAAGAGAGTAATTATTGTTTAGGACTTACAAGTTACTTCAATGTTCCAGTCATTTCTGTTTCACATGTTGAAATAAAGACTGCAGATGTGGTGGGTAGTTCTAGAGTTTGTGGGCAGTGCTGTACTCACATGGATGCTAATCACTTTAAGTATAAGTGAAAGCCACCATGTTGGGTAGAGTAAAGCTCATCATGCTCCCTCATTTGTTGTGGCCTTGGGTAATAAAGTTGAAGTACATCCTTATGGCTTCACAATCTGCTGCCTTGTACCTGAAGAAACTATGCTCTCTAAGGGAATTTTCTTTTTTTATTTCTTTCCTTTTTTTAGTTTCAATGTTGAAAAAGTTAGCATTATTTATTCTAGCTTGCACAATACCCAAATTATACAAATATAAGAACAGAAAACGACATACCAATCTCACCAGGGATCAGGAATATAAATATCAGAAATAAAACCAATAAAATCAATGATTTCGGACCCTACTGAATTTATCAGTTCAACTGTAGTGAGTTCATATATACAGTTGAAGTACAGGGTTATTTAAATCTACTTGGCGTGTTCCAAATATCTTGTGACAACTTAGATGATGAGTGCACAAAAAATGGACTGAAAATCTACAAGTAATGAGTCTTTATAAATATAGCCCTAAGTGAAATAGAACCAAACAGATTTAATTTCAAATCACTGATGGTATCAGTGATTTGAATTTAAATGGACCAAGTTCCCATCTTCTGTATTCTGTAAGTTTCTCCGGTAATTGGATGGTGATATATAAGGAACATTTGTGTTGTATTCTCATCCTATGCTCCCAATATTCTGATTCTTTTAGAAGATCTTTATTACCTTTTAAACGTTATTTGCAAAATATATCGCCAATTAAAGTTAGAATCATACTGGCTATCTGGGTATAAGTCAAGAGGTCTTCCTTTATCATGCAAGGTGACAGTGTATTTTGTATTCCCTAACAGTTGAGGATAAATAAATAAATGTTAATATGTCATGCTGTACTTGGTGAAGTGATGAAAACTGCTTGAGATGATTAGTCTACGTGGACGATATCTTTATATCTTCATGTTTTCTGTTATGTCTTAATCATTTTCATGAGACATTCAAGTATATATGTTAGGCAAGGAAAAGTAGAACAACATGCTAAGATTAAGAATTATGCTTTCATAAAAAGAGAATGAGGTACACTATGCTATATGAAAGACTAAACATGGCAGTGGTTTGAGTCTTTGTTGCCCCATATTCTCGCTTTCTTAACTTAGACTTAGACTGTCCATGTTTCACCTTATGGGTACTTTCAAAGTAGAGAATGTAAAGAAAAGATAATGTGAAAAAAATAATTTTCTTTCCAGTAGTTAGATTAAATAAAGTTAAAGGACTTTTATCTCACTGATCTAGAAGTAGTAAAGATAGAAAGGGAAGGAGAGAGAGAGAGAGAGAGAGAGAGAGAGAGAGAGAGAGAGAGAGAGAGAGAGAGAGAGCGCGAGCGAGCGCACGCGCACACATACATATATTCCCTAGGGGTTGAATTGAGGACTCCTGAAACTTCTTGATAATACAAGAGTCAGATGAGACAATATGTCTTCATTCACTTTGGTATATGCATTGTGGATACATAGACTGATATCAGTCACTTTCTACTGAGAGTAACTGCAACCTTTCTCAGTATGAGGATGCTCATAAAATACTGTCATTGTAAATGTAAGGACATATGCACATGCAGAGTATTTTTTTCTGATCCTAAGATATATTATAGCCACCTTCACAGGACATCCTTTAGGTGGAGATATAGGAGGAAACTTACATCTAATTCCTACTTCTCGTAGGTAAAAATATTAAAAATTAGGGAAATGGCACTGTGGGAAATAACAAGTTTAGTTTCATTTTAATTTTTAAGAGTTTTTAATTTAAAATATTTTATAATTTCCCCCTTTCCTTTCTTCCTTTCAACCACTCTAATCAGCTAACCCCTTTGTTCTCTCTCTCATTCATGCCCTGCTTAATCTATATTATGAAAGTTGTACGTATGTTATTTCAGTGCTGACCATGGAAAATCAGTTGGTGGGCTCTTCTCTGCTGAGTACTATTTCTCCTGTTCTTAACATTCCTAGGTTACCTGTAGTTCTTTCACTAGGGTTGAAGCTCCATGTGATTGTTCCCTTCCATATTAGCATGGCTATTGGTGTCATCAGTGCTTTGGTCTTGTTTAGGCAGCCAGGTTGTTGAAACTTCATGGAGTGGATCTTCTAGGAGACAGCAAACTTGTTCCTTTGGCTCTTAAAATCCCTCTGAAGTATGAAATGCAACAGGGATGTTTATTATATAAAGCTTGTATTGTGTTGGCATATGTTTCCTCTTGGTCCTACTGTCCATAGTAATTTTTTGATTTAGGTATGTGAGTTTTCTAAGAGGATTTTTCTGCATTTATTGAGATGCAAAAGTTTTTAATGCTATTTTGTCTTTCATTCAGTTTATATGGTTTATTGCATTTATAGACTTGTACATTTTACCATCCATGCATATACATGGTCATGCCATCTTGGTCATGGTTAATAATCTTTTTGATGTTTGTTTTTGGCTTCAGGTGTTTTATTAAGTATTTTTAATTTTATATTCATTAGGTATCTTGGTCAACAGTATTCTTTTTGTTATTGTTATGCCTTTACCTCATTTGGTGTTAGATGTTCATGTCAAAGAAGGAGTTAGGTAGTATTGCTACTTTATCTTTGTAATAGTTTGATACTAAGTTCTGCTTGGCCATGTGTAAGGAACAGCATGACACAGTTCTTGCACCTGAAACAGAGCCAGCAGGGTATGGTCCTCCATGAGTGTTAATAGTTGCTGTGGGCATAAGGTTTTTTTGTATAATGTACATATTTTCACATACATGCCCTTCCTGTTATCAGTAATGACTACATGATAATTAGTTTAGGCATCAAGGGTGTGTCTGTCTTTAGAAAAATGGTAGATATTGGGATCTTTAGAACACCTGTAGAAAAGAAATCTAAGAACATTCGTTTAAAAATGTATAATTTCTCAAGTACTTATAAGGATGCAATGTGAATTACAAGAGGAGCTTCACAGATCTAAAGGAGTAGAGGTAGCTGCAATGTGAGCCAACTTGTCAGAAAGATACTAAGGAAGGAGATAGAGATTTAGGAACTAGTGATCTTAGGAGATCCCATCCAATAAAGTTGTTTTGTTTTTGGTTTGGTTTGGTTTGTTTGTTTGTTTGTTTTATGCTTACAAAGGCAGATGAATTCCTGAGTTAAAAGTCAGCCTGGAGCAGAGCTAATTTAATTTAGGTCAAGGTATGTTTGGAATGGTAATTTCTGGGCAGGGTCCCACCCAGCTGTCTTATTTATAGTCTGTACTTGTACTTAAAAGTCAGGGGGTTGGGTTCATAGAATGCTGATTCATGGGATAATCAGAAGGGAACCTGAAATAAAGACTGAATTGATACATAAATTATAAAAAACTGAGCTTTTGATCTGCAAGAGATGAGCTATCCAGGGAATTTTTAGACTAGCAAGGGAGAACTGCTTGCAAAACTGTCTCAAGCAAAACATAGAGCACACTGGAAAGCTGTCTTGAACAGAACATAGGGCACCAGCTTGGGCCCTAGATTTGACTTTAAATTGTTTGTTTTTCTCCTCCCTTCTCTCAGAACTCCTCTCCAAGCCAAGACTGATCCTAGGCAGCATAAGAAAGATCTTAACAAAATTTTGCTCTGAATTCAACTTTACCTTGAATAGTTTTTGTTGAAGGATTTTTATTCTTGTTTCGATTAACTCATGTTTCAGTTATTCTTAGGTTGGTGAACCCTTCTTGGATTAATTTATGTAGTTTAGCTGAATATAGAAATTCATCCATTTTTTTTAGATTTTCCAACTTCAAGGAATACTAGTTTTTAAGGCCTCCCCTTACAATATATTTTGAATTTCCTTTATATCTGTTAAATGTTTTTCTATTTATTTCTGATTCTGTTCATTAGGTACTCTTTCTTTCATTTGATTGGTTGGGCCAAGGCTCTATTTACATTGTTTAGCCTTTTAATGGCAAAAATCTTAAACTGATAGATTCTTTGCTCAATGATAAGAATTGATGGAGGCTGCAGGAAAATGATGGTGTTCACAAAACTAATAAGTCCAAACTAAGTATACTACCACATCCCAGAAGTACCAAGTCACTGTCGTAAACTAGCAGTACCAAAAACCACTCTACTGATGTGTTCTAGGCAGGGACACCTTTATGTTAAGGAACAAAAATATAAGGAACATTTTGATAATTATGTATTTTATGTCCTTTGTGACAACCATTTGTCTTAGAAAAGTGAAATGATATGATTCACCTTAGGAGAAGTGACTGTGGAAAGCAAATGTGATACTAATAATATAATCTTTGAAATAATGTCCGCAATGGCAATAAACACTTGAAGATATACTTGGTTTGTAGAGGCTTCTGTGGCAGTATATGTTCAACAGCTTTTTAGCATCAATCACTAATACACATTGATGTCAGTGAGACTTAAGTACATGTACACATGGTCTCTCTGTGTGAGTAATGTTCAACAAGCTACTCACTTTGTAGACTTTGGACCTTGTACTTAAATCTTCAAAGGTATCCTTGAGATTGCTTCCATTTTCATCACTTCTCATTTAATGCCCCATTTTTTTTTAGATTTAAAAGATGCTTAAGGTTATACACATGCCTCAAAATGGTTAGAGAATGTAATTATAAAAGTTATTATTAATGGGTATTTAATATCAGAAAAATGAGATAAAAAGGAATATGGGATCACGACACTCAAAAGGAGAGATGGAAGTTGAAGGGTTTTATTGTTTCCTATACCTGTGAATAAAGTAATCTAGTGTTCACCAATCACATGAGACTGTAAGAATTGATGAAAGCTATGAAAACCTAGTATATACTGTAGCCATCTTCACAGCATACATCAAGATAGATTTAGACAAGGATCCTCAAATATGGTTATTACTACAGGGTAGGGAAAAAAGATGAAGCATCAGTCATACTGATGAAAAGTGTAAAACCAATACTTAGCTTATTGTCCAGGTCACTGAAATAGGAGTGGGAGAGTGCATTATTTATGAAGATATATGATGAACAGTAGTAGCTATTTGTTATCTAGAACTTAATCCAAATTATGTTAGGTTTCATGTTACCTGCATTATTCATGCCACAATGAAGATTTGAAGTATCACAGAGTCTCTGAATTCTTTAGAATCATCTAAAGTATATTGTGTGACGTGCTCTGTTCAGACTTGTGTTCATCATGTAAAATATTTGTGAAAAACATGCTGAACAGACTAAGCCTGTGGTATTATTCATTTATTGTGCTTTAATTGGTCAGAGAGATACAGTGCAGTTACACTTGACATGGAACCCTCATTATAATTAGTCGTATGTAACCTTCACAATATATATATATATACATATATATATTTAAGATTTATTTTTATTTTATGAATATGAGTGATTGCATGGATGTATGTACAAGTAAGTCAATCACAATTTTAGCTACTTTTGAATCGCTTCTAATGCCATTTAAAAGTATATTTTATATTAAAACAAGCATTTAATAATTTTGTACTTTATTTGTAGGCTCAGACTTGGCTCTCCTATTGACTTTTTAAAATGCAGCTCAGTTGCCCTTCAAAGTAGTACATGGACTATGTATGTGACCATTCCAATAAAATTTGTATTCACACTAAAGATTAAGAAACACTGATCAAAGGCTGATCTGACTAAAGTGTTTATGTACCACATTTTCATATTCTTTGGTTGGTTAAAAGACATTTAGTGTTTTTTTTCTTTATTCCTTTTCCTAGGAATTGTGAATAGAGCAGCCATGAACATGATGAGCAAGTATCTGTGGAATAAAATGTTGAGTCTTTTAGGCATGTTGCTAGAACATTTCAAAAATACTTCATGCCTTAGTGTTAATAATAATTGTTATAGTTTTCTTTATTTTTGACATAAGCTCAATCTCCCTATCATATGTTTGAATATAACCTATTTTTATGTATAGCAATAATACAAACTTTTTCTTCTCTATGTGACCTCAAAATGTAATTTTTTTCAGAAACTTAACACAGTATACATTTAAATTGTTTCACATATGAACACAAGTGTGTACTTTATTGAATTTTATTATAGTACAAAGACTTAATTTTCTTAATATAGCCTCAAACTTTTTGTATATTTTTATTGATCAATAATTTATTTTTATATTTTCTATTGTTACTTTTCAATATATAGTTTGCATGTCACATGCAAGGACAGATTACTGTTTATAAAGAAATTGTAGAGCTTGATAGATGTGTCTATGGGTAACAGCTCTCGCTTTCCAAAGGCAAGAACCTGAGTTTGAATTCCCAACATCCACGGTAAATAAGTCAAAATGACTAGCAAGGTGTAAAATATCAGCATCTCCCTGTAGTTCCTTAGTTGCCTGTAGTTCTTTACGTTAGGGACAAAGTCTCAAACCCTTTTTCCCATCTAGTTTGACATGTCCATTGGTGCCATCCTTGTTAAATTCACATTTGGACAGACATATTGGGGGTAGCATTAAATAATTTAATGTTTTCCATTTAATAAAGTTTCATCTTTTTTTGTTTTGTTTTTGTTCCTCATGGTAATCACTCTTAGGTATTAATATTGGAAGACTGTAGACAGTACTAGGGAATGTTTAAAAAACATACAGCTCCGGTTATTAAAAATAATTCTGCTCCAAACATAGTCGAGCCACATGTCCTTGTGGTATGGTGTAACATGGGGATGACCTCAGCCAAAATCTCCAACAGTGGGAAGAGAGAACTCAAAGACTCCACCTCCAGTAGATAGACAGGGCCTCAAACAGAAGAACCGGGTTACTAACCCACAGTCAAAATTCCTGACTCAGAATTATTCCTATCCAAAAGAACTACAGGGACAAAAATGGAGAAAAGACTAAATGAGTTCCAATGACCAGCCCAACTTGGGATCCATCCCATGGGCCTGATACTATTATTGATGCTATTATGTGCTTACAGACAGGAGCCTGGCATTGATGTCCTGAGCGGCCCTACAAGCAGCAGACTGAAACAGTTGCAGATTCTTCCACCCAACTGTTGGACTGAAGTTGGGGAACCCTATGGTTGAATTAGGGGAAGGATTGAAGAAGCTGAAAGGGAGAGTGACCCCATAGGAAGACCAACAGTCTCAACTTATCCAGACCCCAGGGAGCTCCAAGAGACTGAGCCACCAGTGAGGCAGTATACAAGTGCTGGCTGGATCAAGCCCTTCCTCCCCTGCACATACATAGCAGAGGACTTCCTGGTCTGGCCTCAGTGAGAGAAGAACTTAAATCCTTGAGACTTGAGGCCCCAGGGAAGGAGGAGGCCTGGTGGTGAGGGAGCATCCTCTTGGAGGCAAGGGGAGGAGAAATGGGATGAAGAATTGTAGTGGGGGGTCTGGGAGTTGGACAATGACTAGAATGTAAATAATTTAAAAAAAAAAACTGCTTCCAGAGGATGGCCTAGTCAGTCATCAGTGGAAGGAGAGGTCCTTGATCCTGTGAAGGTTCTATGTCCCAGTGTAGGGGAATGCCAGG
>JADRCD010066277.1:0-11997 GCA_019843815.1 Montemys delectorum | reverse complement strand
CTCTGGCAGTGGGTGGACAAGCCTGCAGGCCGGGGCCTCCTGGAAGGGGGATGCAGGCTGCTCCAGGCCACCGTCTCCTCCCCCTCTCACTCCTGCTGTGTTGTTGCTACAGTCGAGAACACTCTCAGTCTGTCGTCCTGTTGACTGGGGTGACAGTTTAATAGTAGCTTCCTGGGCTGTCATTTAAATCTGCCTGCCAGGTTAGTAGGCCAGGGGCGGGCTGGCACGCCCCCTGCCCCCACCCCGGATCTTCATTCTGCTGGCAGCAGTTGTCTTGGCAACCCCAGGGCCTGGCGAGCTCTGCAGAAGGGTAACTGTGTGGGGAGCAGTCCTTTAATCTCCCCGAACAGGGTACAAGTGCCCAGCTGCCTCAGGGCTGGCTACAGGCAGAGCCAGGCCTCTCAGTGCTGGCCTAGGCCTGAGAGAGGAAGTGGAAGCAGCTGAGTGCGTCCCTCTGGGCAGGTTCTGGGGTAGAAGCTTTATGTCTTTGGTTTCCCCTTCCCTCCATGGGCAGGGACTCGCCCCAGGTCACTCAGTTGCAGTGTCCACCTTCCTTATTGGTCTCTTGCTCTGCTTCTTTCTGGAGCTCAGGAGACTAGAGGGTAGAGAGTTTGCATCCCTGACATCTCCTACCTCCCTGGCCCAGGTGACTGGCCTCAGTCCCCTCTCTTGAGCCCTCCCTCCATCAGTCCCTGATGTGAGGACTTGGGTTTCCTCATGGCTGAGTGCTCTGTGAACACCTGTTCTGCATGGTCTGGTAGGAGAGGCTCACAGTGTGGTGGCTGGGTACCATTCTCAGGTAGGCGCCTGTGTGGCGAGGCTCTCCTTCCAAGGACCTCATCTTCCCATAGGATCAAGAGCTTGCATCCCAGGTATGGTTCACTGGACTTCCTTTTCTTGGAAAAGTAATAGACTTGGCATCTGAAAGTGGGAATCTTCATTAAATAAGATTGGATGTGCTGGAAGAAACAGCCAGTCAGGTCTCTGCTGCAGGCTTTTCTTGGGGGTGGGGGGTGGGGTGGCTTTTGTTATGCTGGTGGCATCTCTATTCTCCAAAGGGAGAAGTCTGTCCCAAAGACCTGAGCAGATGGCTGCCCAGGCTCTCCGCCTGTATTGTGTCTTCCTCTGCTAGAAGCCGTTGGTCCATGTTGCGTAGCCTTACCAAACCCCAAAGCAAACAGAGCCGTGGGTCTCAATGGCTGCTGAATAAGCCATCCTGTGGTTAGCCACACACTCAGTGGGTCCCTGGGTGGGCTCAAGGAAAGCAAGGTCACGCTGGGCCTCCAAGGGACAGTTTAATGCCAGGCAGGGCAAGCTGGCTGCTAGCCTGGTAGAGCGTTCAGGCTCCATGCCTCCCCAGTCCCTTCCCAGAACACCCTTCACCCTAAACGCCACCCATCCTCACCTAGGCACCTCCATTGGGCACCGTCCTCCTCCAGTGGCCTTTGTCAGGCTTCCTGGCCACATAGTGGACCCAGATACTTGAGCTGAAGCGCAGCCTCCCACAGGCACACGCTGTAAATGTGTCTTGGTGGGACGTTCTCTTGGCCCCAAGGAGCAGCTGGCAGCTGGCTTATTTGAAGCCACATCTCTGCACAGGAGTGTGGGTGGAGCACCTCGGCTTGAGGACGTGTACTGTTTCCGGAAGGACGCCTCTGGGGGTGGGATGTGGGAGTGATGAGCAAGCATGGTAATTTGCAGGAGCATACAGGGGCTGGGAGCTGCTCAAGGACCAGTCAGTACCACACCTCCATCGCCTGAGGAGGAGTACCACCCAGATGTGCACCACATACAACCCTTCAGCTGGGGCCAGGGCTGTGACTTTATACTCAGCCATGTCCCCTTTTGTTTCTCAGTTCACGAATCCCTAGCACCATCCTTAGCGCATTTGCTCCTCATGGCGGCCCTGTGTGTTTTGTGAGGCTCAGAGAAGTAGTGCATCTTGAATAAGGTCACACAGCCACAGGTGGCAGAAGAGTCCCTTTGACCACGAACTGCCTGACGCTTTCCTTGGCTTGTGCCCTTATTATACATAGCTGTAGCTCCCATTCCCTTTGTCCTGGATTTCCCACTGTCCTCTGCTCTTCTCTGGGGTAGGCCCCTCCTCACCACCCTGTGGAATCCCAGGGCCTTTGTGGCAGTCCATCTGTTGCCATGGCACCAGATTATGATGTCGCAGACCCTGGATGACTATGTATCACTCCTGCGGCGTGGAGTACAGGGACTCACAGAGGTGGGCATTGTCCAAGGGGCAGACTGGCACAGAGGGACATAAATCCCTGGAAACAGGGAACCACAGCCTGGAGCCCAGCTGGGGAATTGCCCTGGGAACCAAAGCCAAGGCCAGGAGAGTAGGGTCTGGCCTGGCCTTCAATGACAGCTTGACCGACTGCTTGGCCTCTTCCTGTGGCAGGGCTGAGCTAGCCTGGTTACACTGGAGGGACCCGACGACGCTGAGCTTATTCACTGAGCTCTTTTGCCTTTTGTCCTGTGGCAGTGCTACACAGGAAAACCACATCCCTACTGGCTCGGAGACAGAAGGGACTTGCCCTCAGTCACCTAGTAAAGAGGTGGCCATGCCAGAATTCATCTTAAGCTCCAAGGCCAGACCCTTCCATGTGACTACAGAGGTCCAGCAGGGGACTTCAAGGGTAGTTTAGAGTAGCCTCTAGCCTGAAAGTGATCATACCACCTCCATTTCCACAGGGTGGCACATTACCCAAGCATGGATCATCACAAAGCTGCTGCACACTTCTGGACACATGGCAAAGATATATATACCTTTGTGCCTCTGTGCTTGGTCGTCTTGCTACGAGGTCCCTGAGATTTGAGGGGCCTCTGTCTCAGCGGTCTTCGCTCTTCCCCTGCCAATCATGGCATGCCCTCATGGCTGCAGTTTTGTGGAAAGGGATTTACTTTTGCAGCTGTCACACAGACCCCTGAAGTCCTTCTGCCACCTGTCCACTTACGTCTTTGAGTCTCAGTTTCCTCTGTAAAACAGATTGACAGCAGCTACCAGGATAGCTGTGAAGGGATTGTAAGATTTAGGGTGAGAGACCCAAGTCTAGATCTGGGGGAATTACGACCAAACTGGCCCAGTTTGAAACAGTCTGTCCCTCAGTCTGCCGTGGGTCAGCTAAGCCTGAGCTTCCATTTCTGGCATTTGGCTGCTATGGCGTCCATGCCCACGGCTTGGCATACGGAGAGAGAACGAGAGCAAGCTCTCCCCTGTACTCCCAGAATGCCGAGTAGCAGTGTTCCTGCATCACCTTAAGCAGTTTGTCTTGCTCCTTGGCAGGCCTGTCCCCTTGCTGGAGCTCCTTGGACTAGCTGTCTACTCTGCATTCCCAGGGCACGGGCCTGTTGGATGCTGGGGCTCTCACAGGCTCTTCCTGGTACTGGAAGGGCTTTTCTGCCACATGTGCCAGCCACTGTTGGAGGACTGTGGTGGAGGAAAACTACTGACTTGACAGGTTCAGATCTACTTCCACTTACACGTGACCTTAGGCATATAACTTAAGAGCACTGCCTGGGACTCTGCCTATGTCAGATGATGGAAATATCAGGCTGTTTGTCCTGGGATTTCCTGAGTAAAATACCCAGCAGCATCAAGAGAGCTGGAAAAATAAGAAACAGAGGCATCTGTCTTAGGAAGACATGAGGAAAACTCAGAGTAGAGATGGCCAAAGGATACCATGGAAAAGCAAAGCAGACATGGACCACAGTCAAAGAAGACAGTCACTGTTCCCAAAACCCAACTAGGCAGCTGGAGGACCACAAGAAGGGAAAAGTACAAACAGAAACCAACAGACCCTCAGGCCATGGACTGTGTTTACCAAGGGGGAGGAGCCCTACCCTGGATGTGAAAGAGCAGAGATGCCAGTCAGGGATTGGTGTCCTCCTGTAGTCTGCCCTGAGTTGGGTCCTGTGTGGAATCTGACATGGTTCCTTGTGGAAAGACAGGAGGAAAGCAAGCCACACCAGACCACTGGATCCATGATGACATAAAGCAGTAGGCATCAGATTTAAGGGCACAGGCCAAAAGGAACCTATATTGCTGGTCTTTGGACACAAGCGTCCACTGAAAAACAGCCCTGTGCACCCACCTACTTTCTGTCAGGGCTCTGCCCACAATAGCCAAACTCAGGAGCAGGACAGACAGAGCCTGTGCAACTGAAAGCCCCAAACATCTGCCGTCTGTATCGAGTTTGCCAGGCTGTAGAGGACCACTGAGAGGACTATGACAACTCGGAAGGCCCTGACAGACACTGGAGGTGATGGGAAATTACATCCACGCTTATAATGGAAAAGCAGTGTACGGGTTTTCAGATGACATCCTTGGCAGAGAGGGGGGATGTATGAGTAGCACGTAGGGACGTAGTCAGGGTGGGGCCATTTGGGAAGCTGGGAGGAAAAGGAGGAAGAGCTTCCAGCTGCTAGAGAGGAGCAGTATCCAGATGGCCCCAGTATCACATCTAGTTCCACTGTCCTTCAGGGAGAGGACTCCCAGGGCCTGGGTCTCCTGAGGACCCTCTTGGACTATCTCTGCCAGTTCTGGGGCCTCTTGGCCTGTGACTATCTACCATGCCCAAAAGATTGTGTCTTACTAAATCTCCTTCCCTTTCTCTACGAAGACCAGAGGCCTGGAAGGGAGAGAGTCTTACTTGAGAGTGCATGGCAAAGCAGAAGAGCTGGAATGCAAATCTAGGCCTGCTAGCTCCCTGTGCTGGGCTTCTCCCCACTTCTGGAACTTCAGACCTAGGGAGGGCTCATGGGAGCTGAGTGCCAATGATGTTGACAAGTCTCTGACTCTTTGAGGCCCTGGAGTACAATGAAGGGTGCAAGGAGCCAAAGGCCAAGTCCTCCAACCTCTACCTCCACACTTCCCAGGGTGGGCAGGCCGTGATGCTCACCTGTAGGTTCCCTGATGGGACAACTGCCTTGTTCTGCCCTTGTCTGAAGATATTTATGATCAGTGCCAGGCACAGGGACAACATAGAGAAATAATAAGGGGCAACCTTGGGACATGGCCACCTTCTCTACCCTGACTCTTACATCTAGTTTCTTTCAGAACTAGACACACGGAGCAGCAAATAGTTTTGGGGGCTGGACATGGTATTAATGTTTTTTTGTTTGTTTGTTTTTTGTTTTGTTTGTTTGTTTGTTTGAGACAGGGTTTCTCTGTGTAGCCCTGGCTATCCTGGAACTCACTCTGTAGACCAGGCTGGCCTCGAACTCAGAAATCCGCCTACCTCTGCCTCCCAAGTGCTGGGACTAAAGGCGTGCACCACCACTGCCTGGTGGTATTCAGGTTCTTACCCCTGCTCCTCTATGAGTCATGAGATCTCAGTTTGTGTGGGCACACAACATCCCATTTCTTTCCCTTCTAATTACTATCCAGATAAACAGCAATAGTTGTATGGATGGTCAGCACCTGCCATGCGCCGGGGCGGGGGGGCCCATGGCACACCCTCACATATTAGCTGCCTGCCATCCTTCAGCCTTTCTGCTCTTGCAGTTTATAGCAAGAAGAGGGAATTCAGAGGTTAGTAATGTCCTCAAACTCACACAGATGGTGGAAGCCCAGCAGGGTTCCGAAACCCCCATGCAGGGCATGACTCTTCCTGCAGAGTTCCATGACAGGGACCCATGCTCCATTGTGGCCACAACTTCAAGGATAAAATTCCTCATTCATCCCACCACAAAATCATTGTCTCCTTTTAGGGTTCATGGTCATGAGCTCCCTGGTGCTTTCCCAGGAGGCCTGGTTGTGCGCCGGGATATAAGCAGGTAAGGAGGCTGAGGCCTGCCTGCAGGAGGAGTCAAGGAGAGAGACGCTATGGTGCAGAGCCACGATGACAACCTCACTGTGCCTGAGCTCCTTACAGATCCTCCGGGAGCTTTGGTGGTCCACTTCTTAGGCTGAGCATAGTTGTTACCCGCTTGCCTCCTGCCTCTGTCTTAGAAAGGCATTCCGTGCTCACCCTTAACGCTCGCTCTTATCTTTGTCCCCACAGCTAAGAGGACCTGCGCAGACAGCGACTTTACCTGTGACAATGGCCACTGCATCCCTGAACGGTGGAAGTGTGACGGAGAGGAGGAGTGTCCCGATGGATCTGATGAATCAAAGGCCACCTGTTGTGAGTCTTGCCCCGGCCTCAGTTTCCTCCTCAGAACTTTCACGTTGTTGGCAAGTGGTTAGGACAGGACATGGTCAGAGGATGCTCTATGCCAGACCCTCTGGGGAGTGGGCCGTTCCTCGTAAGCAGGCGAGTGTCTACGGAGCTGCTCTGTCTGTCTCCTGGCCTCCTTCTCAGCTCCCTTGTCTTTGACTCCTGAAGCACCAGGAGTTAGAACAGTGCTCAGGAGTAGCCCTGCCTCACCTCAGGCTTGAGGATCTGAATTGGAATTCCAGCAGCACTAACCGGCAGCTGGTGCGTGCTAATCATTTACTGTGGGCCACACCTCGCTCGCTAAGCTCTTTGTATTCCTTTTATCTTCACAGCAGCCTCTAGAGGCAGGTACCACCACTTTCTGAATTTTCAAAAGGGGCATGCGGAAACTCAGAGAGTTGGAGCCATTTGGCCGTGGCCACCCAGCCAAGACTTCAAGGCCCCCCCCTCTTTTCTCGGGCCTGTTCTTCGTGGCTAGCTACGTGGTGACATAAGGAACTGGGGTGAGGTGGCATGGCTGGTGCTTTGGGGCTGCCTTCCACACTCAGGGCTTTGTCTCTATGTGATTTCTTTTTCTAGGCTTTAATCCTCAAAGCAAACTTAGACCTGGCAGGTCATTCGGTGACATTTGTTAAATTAAAAAGGAGATGAGGAGGGGGAGGGGGAAGGCCCAGTGGTCCAGAGGCAAAGCTATAGCAGCACAAGCCGGAGACAAAAGGCTGTGGGGAGCACGCGGAGGACGGTGGGACCGAAGAGGAGATCCAGAAGCCCCTCTCTGGGGCTAACATTTGCCCCAGAGGTAGAGGCAGGGACAATGGAGGCCAGAGTCCCATTTAAGGCTGCCACTGATGATAACTGGGTTTTCTTGTCTCCTAGCAACAGAGCTACCAGTTTCCAAGAGAGAAAGAGAAAGGGAGAGCAAGAGAGACCCCCGCCCCAGACAGAGGGCCCCTCATTTCCTAGGCAGCTGCCAAGCCCTCCCCAGTTTTACCACAGGCCCATCCTTTCTGTACCACACCAAATGCCACTCCATGCTGTCCTAGGGGGCCTGGAGGCAGAAGGAAGCCCTGCGCTCTTTCCTGCCCTTCCAAAAGAAGGGAGCCCTGCCGCACTTGCCTGTGACCACCATCTTCATGCCAGCCTGGAGCACACAAGGGGCCATGGCGGCTCAGCCAAGAAGGGAGAGAGCCCTGTGCCTCCTGGAGAGTTTCTGGGGTGGGGTTGGGGCTTCCTACCCTAATAGTCAGCCAGTTCTGCCTTGATCCTGGATGTAGGTAGAGGCTTTGTGGAGATCATTGTGGGGAGGACAGTCTTGCTGCCTGAGACCAATGCTCCCTTCTCTCTCCATCTCTGTTTAGTGGTATTGCTTCCTCCCAGCCCTATTGGGCCCTCTCACCTGTCCCACTCTCCTGGGCTCGGTCCTTTCTGGCTAATGCTCCCGCCCCCTCTCTTACCTCCCACTCCTCTCTCCAATCCTGCCTGTTTCCTTGTCTTTCTCCCTTAGAATGCCAGCGCTCACCGTCTTCTGACCTGTGATGGACCCGCATACCCCAACTCTTGACTCCCAGGTCCCTTAGAGTTAACAGCTGAGCAGCTAGAGGCCTTAAGAACTTGATAGACTTGCCTTTCAGACACACAGCCGGTTCGTAGCAAGTGTCTCTCCCGTGACAAAAGACAGACTTCTCAAGCTCTCTGACATTCATGGGAGCAGCAACCAAGGCAGCACCCAAGAGTGAAGAGGCCCAACTCCTGTGCGTTATCCCAGGCAATTCCTGTGAGGCCCTATATCCACTGCCCCCCTCCCACCATATATGGGTCCCAATCTAGAATCCCAAAGATTTGCCTGTTTTAAGATTCCTAAATTCTTAATAGTCCGAGACCCTCTTTTTGCCCTTGTCCAGTGCGGCACAGAGTCTGGGATCCTAGCTTATGAACCATCGCAATGGTCATGGGTCTTTGAGTAGGGAGGGCTGCCTGGAAGAATCATTCAGAGAGGGCCTTGAAGGCCAGGCAGAATTTGGGGCAGCTGGACTTGGTAGCAAGCTTGCTCACAGCTTCCCAACTGAATGAAAACCCAGCAGCCAACCCGCTGTCCATTTAATTGGTGTTGCCATAGCAACTTCCATAGCCTACCAGGTTTCTGGGACTGTGCCAGCTCCCAGGATAGAGCCTTACTCCTCACCCCTAACAGAAAGATTATAGATAGAAGAGCATAGTAGGCCAGAGATCTGGTTCAGGCCTTGAAACCTCATAGACGTTGCCTAGTCTTCATGGGCCTCAGTTGCTCCATGATTTTTCAGTGAGAAAATATAAATATTGGAGTAAGTGCTAGCGTTATCTATTTTTGTACCTGGGCCTCAAACTCTCTGCCCCCAACATAAGAGTTTATTAGACTATCAGGACACTAGATCTGTACTATTAAAATATTGTAAATGGGGGTTGTGAGAAGCAGAGGGACCTGGGAGCAGGTTCTCATCAAATACAGCCAGAATCACAATAGGAAAGCCCAGAACATTTGCCTAATGAAAGTGTCATTTGGGCTCTAATTATAGCTCGCTTGATTGGGGACGCCTCTGACCCAACCTTCAGGCATCTGCTGGGAGGAGCGAAGGCAGGGAACACGGGCAGGGAGCACAGGCAGAGAATGGTTCAAGGGAAATGAGTTACAGATCTGGGTGCTACTTACTGCATGTAGGTTGTTTTTTCTTTCTTAGCAGCTAGCCAGGGCCTTCACTCCTTATCCCTGCTTGCCTTCGTACGGATCAGGAAGTACAAGCCTGGAGATACGACATCACCCATGTTGCCTGATGCTGTGTGGAAGAGCCTGACGTAACTCTACTCCTTCAGGGAGACAGGGTGCCAGAGTGTGCCTCCTAAGGCACTTCCTTAGGTTTCCCAGCCGAGTGACAGGAGTGGTTCCCTAACAGCCCAAGTCTCCAGTCTCCTTAGAGCAGGCTATCCTCATTTGGAAGTTGTCTGTCCATAAAACTAGAGTCTCTAAAACTGTAGACCTGGTGAGTAGGCATCAGGTACTGCCAACAAACATTTTTCTTTTTTCTTAATTTATTAACTTATGTGTTCGCAAAGGATTTCTGGAACAGGATTCTTCAGAAACTAATAAATGCCTTCAGTTACTTCAAACCCCTTTACAGCAGTGTCTGGCAGTAGGGACTTTCACTTCAGCCTCTTAGAAGATGAAACACTTGGACAGAAGCCGAAGGTGTCCCTTGGGAGCTCTATACCTGAGGGGAAGGCTGTACTGGGATGGGGACCATATCATAGGACATGTGAGCTCCTGGGCTTCCCCCAGGGGGGAATCAGCTTCCCCCAGCCATGGTCCTTTACATTTTCATTGCATGGGTTAGAACAAGAGTAACTATTTCCTGAGCTGCAGGTGTGGTCCAGGCTTTTGAGTGTAGGGACTTCCATATTGCCTCCTGCAAACCACTTACCAACAAGAGGTAACCCTTCAACCCTCTCTTGAGCAGAGGAGACCCAGAGAGCCACAAGTCAAGTGTCTGGTCTAAGGACCTTAGTAAATGAGATTTGGTCCTAGGTCTATCGATTCTAAAACCCAGGCTCCTTTGCTTATATCAACTTGCCTATAGTTCTACGCTTCAAGGATCCTGGAAGTAGACATCAGCTGGTCGCATTGCTCAGCCTACCTGAGCAACGATTGGGTGAGCATCTCTTTGTCCTTTCTAGCCATGCCAGGGAAAGCAGCAGAGTCTCCTCGTGTGCAGTGGCTAAGTAGTATAGATCTAGGATGGAAGTCCAGCTCTGCTCCCTCCATAAGACTTTGAGCAAGTGACTTACACACTCCAGGCTTTGCTCTCTATCTAGGAGGTACCCGTCAGCACTTCCTGCAGCTCAGCAGTGGGCAGCGGAGAGGCCTGACCTGGAGCCTGAGAGCCATGCCTAGACCCAGCTTTGGGGAAGAGATACATCACAAGAGAGAGAGGCATTTTATGTGCCAGCCCCTCTCTGGATCCTAGAATACCACTCCAAGAAATGCTTGTCAGCTTGATCTCCTTGGCCTCTCTTGTCCTGGCCTTCCAAGAGCCTCTGCTCTTTAGGGGTGAAGGGACCAGTAGCCAGCACTGCTGAGTCCTTGAGAGCCTGTAATTGGAACTGTCTATTTAGGGACACAGCAAATGCCTTATTAATTATAAAGAAAGGAAGCAGACAGATTGTTTAATCATTGTCCTTGTTGAAAGGTTATGCTGTTAACTGTATAAATATTCATTAAAAGTTCAATCGGCTGCCTGCTGCACTGAGGGCTGCAGAGCCAGGCCTCCAAGGTGGGTTCATCTATCTGGCCAAAGGCTATTTCAGTCACCTCGGCTTTGGGTCAGGCAGTTTGGGACTGGCCCTCAGTCATGTACACTTGATGGAAGGACAGGGCTTTTGTCCAACTATAAACTTTTGGTTCAGAGGAACCCAGACTCTGTCTTTCATGTGCTGGGCATATTTGGGTGAGTTACTAGATGTCTCTGAACCTTAGGACTGCTTCCCCCTGTCTAGGAAGCAGTACTGCACAGTCCCTTTGAGAAAGGCGCTTCTGGCATCTACTCACAGCCTTCTTGCCTGTCAGGGTTCAGGGTGGGGGCGATGATGAGTTGGTTCTTAGTTCTTTCTGTTTATTAAAACAAAATGCCACAGTCTGGACTGGGTATGTTGTAAATAACAGAAACCCATTGCATATAGTTGTGGTGCATATTCAGGGCATCCACAGATTTGTGTCTGCTGAGGGTCCATTCCTCACAGAGGTTGCTTTCTCATGCAGATCTTCATAGCAGAGGGGTGTGGAGTCTACCTTGAACATCTATATATTATATTGTATTTTATTATATTATATTATATTATATTATTATAATTTTGCTTGTGTATTTCACATACATAGTACTGTAGCCCATTTTCTTTTTTTTAAAGATTTATTTTATGTATATGAGTATACACTATAGCTGTACAGATAGTTGTGAGCCTTCATCTGATCGTTGGAAATTGACTTTTAGGACCTCTGCCACCTTTATAATTAATAAGCGACTTTTAGCTCAGTTCAGTCAACCCCGCTCACTCTGGTCAGCCCTGCTCGATCCCCGCTTGCTCACTCTGGTAGACCTCCTCCCTGGTTGCTCTGGCCCAAAGATTTATTTATTATTATACATAAGTACACTGTAGCTGTCTTCAGACACACCAGAAGAGGGCATCAGATCTCATTACCATTGCTGGGATTTGAACTCAGGACCTTTGGAAGTGCAGTCAGTGCTCTTACCCACTGAGCCATCTCACCAAACCCCATAAGTACGTTTTCATACAAATGTATATTGTGTTAACTGTGTTCTTTACTTCCACCCTTCCCTCTCCTGTTAGCCCCTTTGTTCCTCTAGATAATTTTGCTTCTATTTTAATGTCATATATACACACGTAATTTTATATATCTATATAAAATTAGAATCACAAATGAGAAGACACACAATATTTGTCTTCTGAGCCTAGCTTAATTGCTTAATATGATTATCTCCAATTGAATTCATTTTCCTGCAAATGACATAACTTTGTTCTTATAGGGAAAAAAAAGATCCGTGTGTGTGTGTGTGTGTGTGTGTGTGTGTGTGTGTATTACACAAAGATGATGTGTGTGTGTTTGTGTGTGTAGAAGGATGTGTGTGTCTGTGTGTGTCTGTGTGCAGGTGTGAGTCTGTATGCAGGTGTGTGTGTCTGTGTGCAGGTATGTGTCTGTGTGCAGGTGTGTGTGTCTGTGTGCAGGTGTGTGTGTCTGTGTGCAGGTGTGTGTGTCTGTGTGTGTCTGTGTGCAGGTGTG